>CM031237.1:1031092526-1031125105 GCA_018340775.1 Taxus wallichiana var. yunnanensis
ATGATCTATGTGTGCAAATATCTCAGTAGCTTTTGTAATGTAATGTCTAAATTTATTGATTGCATAAATCACAAGGAATTTTTTTTTCAAGTGGTGGTGTAATTTTTTTAGTGGGAGTAAGATTCTTACTAAGATAATAAATAACATACATTTTTCCTTCTTCATCTTTCTATCCCAAAACTACACCAATGGAATTATTTGAAGCATCTATTTGGATATGAAATGGCTTTTCCCAATTAGTTCCTCTCAATATTGGGGCAAAGTGATTAATTTTTCTTTAATTTCTTCAAAATCATGCTGACACTTTTCATCCTAAAGAAATTCACCTTGGTTAGCAAATTAAACATGGGGGCAACAATTTTAAAAATCTTTTATAAAGCAACTATAGTACCTATGCCCTAAAAAAATGACTTGATATCTGTGGGGATCTCGAGGAATAGGTAAATCTAAAATGATCCTAATTTTGTTTTGATCAACCCGAATTCCTCTTTTTGAAATATGATTTCCTAATACAATCCCGAGTCATCAACCATCATTAAACATTTTTCATCACTTCAAGAGACAGATTGTTTTGTTCACATCTTGTTAACACTCTGTTGTCATTTTTCAAAGCATCATCAAATGTATCTCCTTGTACATGCTGAATTCATCCATATATACCTCAACACAATCATTTTTATATCAGCAAAGATTTCGAGTACATCCCTACCTCGAAAGTTGTAGGAGCATTGCATAAGCCAAATGGTAACACCCTGATAGGTAAAGGTACCCCATGGATATGTAAATGTAGTTTTTTCCCCGATCTTCGAGTAGCAACTCGATTTGATTGTATCCACTAAAGCCATCCAAGAATGAAAAGTATGGTTTACTCCGAAAGGTTGTCTAAGACTTGATCTATGAATGGTAAGGGAAAATAATCTCTCAAAGTGTGGGCTTGTCACCCTATATAGTGAACACATATTCTCCATTTTTGTTCTTTTTAGGAACAATTATAAGAGGAGATACCCACTTACTATCTAAGATAGGGTAGATAAAACCTACTTGTAATAGTTTTTCAATTTCTTGTTTGATTATATCCCTTAAGGATGGGTTAATCCTTCTTTGAGGCTCGCCTTAACTAGGTTTAACGTTTTCGATATAAATGTGATGAGTGCATATACTTGGGTGAATTCCTTCATTTCTTTGTAATCCCAAGAAAAAGCTTTAGTATGATTTTTTAAAACATCAAACAATTTATCTTCTTCATCATCCTTCAACCAGCTGTTAATGTTCAAAGTTTTACCTGTTGAATCTCAACATGTTTGGTTCTAATGTGTGATGAACTAATTTTTCGGAGAGGGTTCCATTAAAGTATTTAGTGGATATGCATGTAGTAACAACATATGGTATGTAGCAACATCTCCAAAATTTCCTTGAGACAGAATCTTTGGAAAAGGATAAGTAATGAGAATTATGATACTTATCTCTTTGCAAGTCAAACTCTTCATCACTGCTACTTTCCAAAAATTCTTCACCACTCCCTGATGTATTTGAAATTGAAGCTACTAATTATTCCTCTCCCCACAAGAAATCTCATTCCTCCGGAGAAAAATTATTTCCAATCACAGAGAATTGTTGTTGTCGTGGTACCAAACTTCATGTGGTGGTTTTGAACTAAATGTGTGGTTCTCGAAACTAAATTCACAAGTTTCAGAACTATAGTTAATGTTTGTAACTAAATCTAATTACTTCGAGGATAGTTGGTGCTCATTAAATGGTGGATTAATCGTCTCTTCTTTCTCTTACATGATCCTCGCAATGTGATCATGTAGCCGAGAAGACAAATTTTGCTTATTAGTATAAGGAGAATCAACCCACACCGATTGTTCTTGATCAATCAATAAAAGGTCATGTAGAAGGATATAAGGAAATTTGTTTAGAGTTCTTACCATTCGAGATTGTCATATCACTTGACTTGCAATCAATTAAGGCAGCAACTATAGCTAACCATGGTCTACCCAAAATAATGGGATAACCCAATGTTTTACCTTTTGGCTATGGTATAAGGAAGTCGGCCTAGATATTCCCATGACTCCACCATAACCACCACGTCTTTCAATAATCCCTTTGAGTTTTGCAACAGAAATGGTCTGCCATCTACAATATGGTATTAGTAGGTTGTATACCCATTAGTGGTAATGTTTTCAAAGTGTCCACTGTCATTACATTGATAGCGCTTTCGCCAGCAAATCTACCAAAACATTATGTATATCCTTATTTCCTATAGAGACAGAAAATAACAGACTTCCTAGATCTCCATATTTGGGAAGTAAATTTTTTTACGCTAATAAATCAACAAGTTTCCCATCTACTTTGATAGTCTTCGCACCTTGTTTCTTCCTTCCATGATTTTTCAAACATAACATTTTGATTAATTTTTTCAATTCTGGAATGTCCTTAATTGTCTTGTAATAGTGGTATTTCAATATTCAATTTCCTTAGTTCCTATACCAATTCAGACTCCTTGGTTTCTATAGCTTCTTTAAATCTCTCTGGAAATGGAGTCTCAGTAGTGTTGCTATCTGGCTCCTTTTCTTTTCTTCTATATCCTCTTTTGGAACAACAGTACTAGGGATTTCATTTTCTTCTGTCATTTCAGTGATTATAATAGGTGGACTGCTAATTATTTTCCCATATCTAGTTTGAATATCCTTATAATCCATGGCATGTAAATCAACTGATTTTTCTGGTTCTATTCCATAAACAGGAGTTGTTTGTTTGTTTCTTGGGTTTGCTACTAGTTGTGCTGGTATTTTCATTTGGACTACATTCTCAATTTGTGAATTTTGTGCAGGGATCCCATGATGGCATGTTGATTTTGATTTGATATGTTCTTCCTTAAGCATTATTACTAGGGTTCCATCTAGGTCAGGCCAAGCATAAGGATTTCCTTGACTAGCCCATGGTTGTTGATGTCCCCGATCATACTAAGCTTGACTTGCTCAATCTTGAGGGTTCTAAGTTGGTTGAGGTACCCAAGGTGTTGTCCCCACTTTGTGGTATTACCGCCTACAACCCATGGCATTGTCTAAGGATTAGGAATCGATCTTGGCATAAACTACCTTGGTTAGTTTGTCTTTGAACAAAATTCTAATGATTAACGTTGTGGATGATGTACTAGTTTTTTAAAGTTGATTCTTTAATGACTAAGTAGAGAACAAGAATTAGTATCATGTTCTTTATAATCACATATAAGACACATTTCTGCTTTTATCCAAAGGATAGTCTCTTATTGCATGCTTCTTCTTGCATCTAGGACAATACATAGCCAATGGTTCAGTTTTGGCATTTTCTTTAGCTTGTAATCCATCCATAGTAGAGGTTAATTGCACTAAAATATCTATTTTAAAGTTTTCTAACTCATCCATTAGTTTGTTCATATCTAGATTCAGACTTTTCACCAGATTTTCCTTTTCTAGGTCCACCCCTTGTTTTGGAATAGCTTCTACAAATCTCCTTAATTTCATTCATTCTTAACTAATCAATGTCTCCACCTCCTATCAAGTTAAGGGCTTCCCTAGATTCGTCATCCAAACCTTTAAGAAAAATGGTTTTACTTAACTCCTCTTGAAGTACAAATCCACACCTTTTTCTCACAAAGAGGAATCTGTCTAAATAGTCTTCTATATTTTCATCTTCCTCCGCTTGATTTTGAAGAATTCTTCCTTCATATTTTCTCCCTCTACAATAATCCTAGTATTTGTCTAGGAAGGTAGACTCCATTTGTGCCCAAGTGGAAATAGAGTTGGATGGTAATCCCATGAACCACCTCATTTCTACATCCTTCGTAGTGGATGGAAACAACTTGAGTTTTATTATCATTTTGTAGTCATAGGTCCTGACATAGTACCTTAAACCCAAACAGAAATTGGTCGATATTTAGATGACATCCTCTAAATGTGGGTAAATGTGTAGGTGAGATATTTTTCATTTATGTATCATCATCTCCCAATTGGATTGATAAGTAAAGGTCCTATCGTGTATTCTTTCGATTCTCATGCCATTTTTAAAATATTTTCTAAATTTTCCTCCTAATCAATGTACTATGTGGTATGCCTTAGGGAAGGTGAAAAATCAAGAGTAAGAGGTTAACTACTCAATTGATAATCAAAACTCACCTAAATGGATCTTGAGTAATAAGCCTTTTCCTAAAAGTTCTACTTCCTTCGAGCGACCAGATCTAAGAATTCCAAAGGTGACAATTATGTTTCTCAGTATGATAGGGGATGATGGTGCCTCCAATTCTTGATCAATTTCCTATTTGGACTAGAGGATTTTATGAATTATTGTGAAGATGTTCTTGGGAGGAATCTACCCTTTAAGTCTTTTGTTCTACTCATATATTTTATGATATAGTAGGAAGATCCTTCAACTACTAGATGTATGATTGTTGCTGTTCTCGCTAACACTTAATTAGAAAATTCCAACTAGTGTATCCTAGAAACGGCACCAAAACTGATGGGTTTCATTATTCCCTTCATTTAATCAACTTCTTGTTGATGTCATATCAAACCAGGGGTGTGTCTAAAGCTATATGCAACAAGAGTAATCATATTGATCTAGTAGTTGGTCGTAGTTTTTTTGTATTTTCTGGGGATCTTTTCAATGTCTTAAGGACTTCTTGGTAAAATGTTATTTAAATCATCCTATGAAAACTTTGTTGAAAGGAAACACACTTTGCAAAATGGAAATAAACACACTTTCTTTTGGAAATAAACACACTTGCTTCTAAAAGTAAACACACACAACTTAGAATGCTTGAAAATGATTGCAAGAAAAATAAGAATCTATCTAGACACCTACAGGAACATGTATACAATAGAGTTTAACTAGAAGAATTAAAAGCGATCTGAATTAATGAGATATAAACTATTTGCTTAGGAAATATAAATACCACATCGATGAATATCCTAGTCCTTGGGGAGTGGGCCTAAACGTACCCAAAATTATATGTATCAGAGTCATAAATTGGTTACAGAAACCCCAATGATGATTTAGATCTCTTCGCAAGGTGTTTAGAATCCAGAAAAGCTTGCCAAGTATACATTTGCATCCTAAAAAGCCTTGTCCAGCTTTTTACATGTTTTGTTCTAACCTCTGCCCCCTTTTCCTTGCATTTTAGTCTTTAAGTTATAGGATCGCCACCTAGGACATGGCGGCTGATCTTGTAATTACACGCTACTCGCACAGGGTGGCGGTTATGTGCACATTTTCTAGACCATTCCAACACTTTCTTTCAACGTAAAATTCAATTTGCATCCGCATTTCTCAACCACTCTTGCTTGCATTTATGTTTTGGCTGCCTGGTAAATAGTGATTTCTCTTTGTTTATGATAAAAGAGTTCAATTCAAACTTACCCTCTGGTAAATCCAAATGCTATAAATACCAAGCTTACTTACAAGAAAATGGCCTCTCTTGCATGACAATTACAGGACCTCAGAGAGCCCAGGGATTATGTATTTGAAGGGTAGTACCTTTTTTAGCCAAATCTATTCACAATGTTAAGCGCCCGGATATAGATCAAGGGCTTAGGATTCAGGTCTTCCAAACAACAATAAACCCACAAGCAATTAGTGAACAATTGAGACAATTGAATATTGAAGACGACAAAGCATACACATTTTGGTCAAGTCAACCCAACTATAGATTGCCTTGATAGGATATCCACATGACCATACAAGAACACAAAGAGAACAAATATTTGGTTGTGATCCATTAGTTCCATAGCCAAACGTAGGAGACCTTCTCATCGACATAGACATGGGCTTACGTATACAAGTTGCCAGAACACCTATAAGGTATTCTGAGAAGATCACACAACTCTTGGTATTAAACATAGAAGCTGAAAAGGCTTATGACCATTGGATAGTCGGAAGAAGAGATTGATTCTTCACATGACCATAACAGTCCACAACAACCTAGAACTCATGGTTGTGACCCCAGTCCCACAACCCAACGGGCTGTAAGTTAGTTAAATATTGACACCGGTTTACATATGCTATGGTATTTAGATCCTCACCACTCCCGCCGATATTATCATAACATAATTTTCCACATTAAACATAGAATCCAATCAAGCCAACATTTTTTGGCTAGACCAGAAAACTACACATAGTTTCCTACAAATCCACTTCACCTCTCATTACCATTTCCATGATTGTGTGCCTGGAAATATACATGAAGCACCCATGTCATTTTCCACGTATCCAATAGCCAATAGATAGGATCTCGTAGAGCTCGACATTGATTGGAGCCTTCGAGCAACTATTATATTTGAACGATCCATTACACCAATTCCCAGGAGTTAGAAGAGCTTTCTTTTCCTTAGACTCATGACATCCCATTATTACGTGTTAAGGATATAAGATTACCCAACTAGTTTTTCTACGTATCCACATATCTTTCATCTCCACCTTTGTCTCGACATGACCTGCGGAGGTCGAGTACGAAGAAGGGCTACTTGTAGATTCTCATGCTTGCACTTTTCTATTGTAAAAAAATTAGTGAACCCGGCGTAAGCAAACAAACCTGCTCCCCTTTTATTTACATTTCTTTCATCCACCTTCACTCTTTCCCATTATTCTATGGGTATTTATATACCCTGAATATGTCGAATAAGATGCATATGGTAGACTTATCTCGGTCTCAAAGCACATTACGGTCAAACAAATACAACCATCACCCTCACTTTCTGCATGGGCTAAAAACTATTCTAGTAACTTCCTTGTCATCACAAACTCCTCAAAGAACTATCTCTAGTTCTTCGTTCCAAATTGAGGAGAATGTGGATCAGCTCACACAAACACAAATAACTAGAGCCCTCAGCTCTTCTAACAATATGACGTTTACTAGAGAATCCATTTCATCTCCTTGGGTTTTGTTTAGACCACAAATCAAGTGGGCGCAACAGATCCACTCCCATTTTTAGATGAGTACTTAGTGCATTACGGCTAGAAGCGAACAACGCTTCCAAAACATGTACCCACCTATAGGAAGTTTGCAAACACAACTTTGATACCCCGTGCTCCAAAAAAACACCCCCATTCCTCCACTTATGGAAAATACTCTCGATGAAGCTTGGCAGGTAATGATCAATTCATAGAAAGGTACCATACCCCTTTACAACCTCAAGGTGTACAATAACCACCATTAAAAAGCAAAACATTGTGTCTTGCGATCGAGGTCATCTTAGCCTTAGTTGAGAAGGTTAGAAGATTAGAACTTGCTCAAGAAAATCAAAATTCACATTTCAGGCAAGCATGCATTCCCACCCCTCCGCATCATCCCAGCCAAAGTTGACCTCCTCATAGAGCATGGCACATTAGGCATGCCTCCTCAACATTCATATAACTATCCACAACAAACACCAACTAGAACCATGTTTTCAAATGCCGCTCCAATTGAAAGTATGATACCTCCCGCTTAAGCACTAAACAGAAATGGCTTCATCGGATAGAGAATTTTCTCACCTTTCCAAAAAGGTAAAATTTTCCTTCTAACTCCTTGTATTTTGCAAGTTATGGCTCGGCGGAGTTTTTGAGGGAAATTTTCCCTGGGAAGGTCCCATGACCAATAGGAATGTGCCACGTGGTGGCGGAATGGCGGGTCGGTGGAGGTAAGTTGGAAAAATTTCCAAAGTGGTGGGGGGCGAAAGGAAAAAAATTTTTTCCGGGCCCGTGGAGAGGAAAGAAATGGCTTGAGGAATGCCCATGAATGAGAGAGGTGCCACGTGGTGGCGGAGAGTCGGGACCGGGGGGGGTAAGTTGAAAAAATTTCAAAAAATGGCAAAAAAAAAAAAAATTTTTCCCAAGCCCCTGAAAGCCAATGAATGAGAATGTGCCACATGTCCATGAGGCCGGTGGGAGTTGGAGGGGTGGAGTAAATTTTGGCTTTTTTCCAAAATAGTAAAGGGCGCAAAGAAAAAATTGGCCCGAAGGCCCTGCGGAGGAAAAAAAAATTTTGGTTAAATCCCCATGGACTAATAGGAGGATGACACGTGTCCTATTCTCGGTGGAGGAGGTCGGGGGCATGGGGAGAATTTGGAAATTTTCCAAAGTGTTCAAAATGGCACAAAGTTTTTCCACGGGGCCCAAGGAAAAAATTTGGAGTGCGTGCCCACGCAAATAAAGTGTGACACGTGTCCGGAGGGGGGGGCGGAGAGAATTTTGGAATTTTTCCAAAATTCAAAAAAAAGTAAAATGGCCATTTGAACCCATGGACCAATGAGGAAAGTGCCACCATGGCAGTGGGAGTGGTGGGGTGTGGAGATTTTTGGGAATTTTCCCAAATTCAAAAAAGGGGAAAATTTTTGGGTTTCGGCCCCGACCCAATTTTGCCCCATTTTTTCTAAATCTTCAGAGGGGCATATCTTTTGATCCAGAGCTCATTTTTCTCAATTTTGGTGTCATTGGAAAGATATTGAAGTCCTCTACATGATGGAATCTTCAATTTTGTTTTTGGTGGAGTTTAGTGAGAGAAAAATGAAAAAAAAACACCTTTGGCATGGGGAAAAGAGTAGAACCGACATTCAACCACCATTTTTAATGCAGTATGGCTTCCATTCTTCTCCAGCATGGTCAAAAATCTTGGGGAATGAACTTTTAAGGGTACCCATGCTATTTTGATGGATTTGGTTGGTGGTTGAATCATTCATTTCAATTTTCCCATGTTTCTCCTTCTGAACTCGGTTTTCATTGTTAAAAGCCAGATTTGGCTCATTTGTAAAGGGTTGGACATTTTTATGTTCTGCAGGCTCCCTCCTTCACCTTGGCAAGTGAATTTGTGGAATATCAGACCTTTTTTAGGACTACAACATGTTTTTACCTCCTTGTTGTTGTAATGCACTTGTATTTAAAAATGGAAATGACAATGCAAGCTCTGTGAATGAATTTTCAATCCTTTCTTGTGTTGTTTGCTCTATCTTGATCCTTCATTACAATTTTAGCAATTTGTGCATGATTTGTGTTGCATTTTTATAATCTGTGTCAATCTGCAAAAATAGATGTTCACCACTCCTTTGGTGTATCACCTTGTTAGTTTAGTTTTATCTTCTTTTCTCTCTTCTATCCTTGTCTCCTTGGCAGAATTAGAGTAGGATTTTGAGTTAAACCTCTACAAATTTCATGCATACATCTGATCAGAGGAGTAGAGGAACCAACCTTTAATCTGGAGAGTTTTTCCCATTTTTGCAAGTCCCACACTTGGGAAAAGATTCCATGTTGTGCAATCACACTAAATGACCCATTTCTCAAACTAGAAATCTGAAAAACATTTAGGGGTGCTTGCTGATTTTTGCACTAATAGTTTTGGCATGCCGGTGGGACCTTAGAGTCTTCATCTTCATTACAAAAAAGTTGATGTGCATTTTTGTAAGTTTCTTGCTTAAAAAGAGCCTACGATTTGCACATCTGGCGACTCCCAAGAGATAAAATCAACTGGTTTCAGTCAGTCAAGTCTAAAGATTCATGAGAAGGATCAAAACAAGGTCAGGGCTAGAGAAGAGGGATTTTTGAGTATCTACAATTATCCCCAGGGAAGAAGAGAGAGAGAAGAAGAATTCAAAGGTCTCCATCTCCACCAAACAGAACTCTATCAACTCCTCCACAGTAGACCTTTCACCCAATCAACAAGGGTTCTCGGGCCCATCGAAATGGCACAACACAACCCTTATGTCAACTTCACTTGGCAGCAGCCCACTTGCTCTCAATGCACAAAACCCGTTCGAGTTGCAGCATTGAAGAACATCCCATACTTTCTTGGGAAAATCAGACCACTCTGGTGATCATGTCAAAGACATTGCTAATGTTTGTGCGATCCATGAGATTGTTGAGATGTAAATTGCTTGTCAAATTGTTGGCATCTTCATTCAAAGGAAAGCCTTGCAATGGTTCAAGAGCCTTGGGGTAGGCTCTATCCAAAATTGGAACCAATTGTGCATAGCTCTCCATGAGTAGTTTGGAGAAAAGGGAGATAATTTGTCTCTATTGGAACAACTGACAACTATCAAGAGAGCTCCCAATGAGCAGCTAACAGACTTCAATTTCAGATTTCAAAGGACATGGGATAGAATCCCGGTGATAGTAAGGCCAACAGGCTGAAGGTGCTTTCTTATACTATCTCAAAGCTTTAAATTCTATATTTCTATGTTAATCCATCCATGGGAGGTGCAAAATATACTGCAGACTTATAGCATTGCCATTAGGGCTGAGAATTGTTTGATCAAGCTGGTAAACTGGCTCCTAGGCCTCCCATGCCCTTATATCCAAACTTGGAAAGCCCAAGCACTAGTCAAGCACCTACTTTAGCTCCTATTCCCACTCCTAGAAATCAGAGTTCAAATGAAACTTCTACTTCATCCTCTAGTGCCTCAAATGAACTTCAAGAAGTCATGAAACAATTACAAAATTTAGGCAATGAGCTGGTTACACTCAAGAGGCAGCAAGCCCAAAGTTTTAGACCTTCTTATCAGTCTCAAACTCAGCCTAATAGGCAACCATATCAGCCTAATAGGCCACCCAATCCAGCTGCAAATCAAAATCAAGTAAGGCCTCCTGCCAATAGACCATTTCAGCCTATAACCCCAATGTTGCATCTACCTCTAAAGCCTTAGTGCCGGTGCAAAAATAATATAGCTCAAGAGTATGATTGGTGTTTCCCATGCAATGAACCTCACAACTAGTCTATGTGCTTGATGGTGCTTTGAACCAAGCTTTGATGGTGACAAAAAATGGCGTAGAGAGTGAGGTGAGTCAAAAACAAACCAACAACAAGGAACATCTCAGCAAAATACACAACTCCAAATGAGACTACACTTGTGAATTGCGGGTGAAGAAGATTTTTGTGGTATGAATCAAACAATTTCTCGAGAATGTAGCAGCTAACAACACATGTCAAAGAAGAGGAATATTGGTGAAGGGCAGTCATTAGCTCCAGGTGATCCACAACCTTCCATCACTCCACAAAGTGTTGGCAAGCAAAATGCAGTTCCAAATGTGCAAGGACAGCCCAAGCCACCTTCTAGACCAGCTCAAATGCTAGTTGTTGCAGCCCATGTACAAGAAAAGAATGTGCGGCTAAGGGGCAGCAAAGAGATGTTTCATCCCCATTTAACATCATTGAACAAATGAAGAAGACAAATGTGAATATATCTATGTGGGAATCACTATCCATCCCAGGCCAAAGGGATCTACTACAAGCTGCCATGAAGAATTGGTCAACTTCAAATCAGCAAGCTCATATGCAAGAGAAGGTACTCACAAATGTTTGCTCAACTGAGGGGAAGCTTGGAGGACAAAAGGTAAAGTTTTGAAGCCCCCTCCATTCTATGTTTCATTGATCATTGGGGATAAACTAGTACACAATTGTATGATTGATTAAGGGCAAGTAGTTACGTGATGCCCAAGCAAATAGCTGATCAATGGGCCTCAATATGAAGTCATATCGAAGGGTGGTGCAATTGATGGGACAAAATAACAATATAGGGGTAATTAAATATTTGAGCCTCACTTTGCATGCATGCCCCAATGTCACTATTTTTGCAAGATGTGTCAGTGATAGATTTACCACCACTTTTTGCCCTATGTTTGTCAAGGGATTTCACAGCTAGAATTGGAGGCTATTTATCTGCTTGATTGGTCACACATGTTGTTTCAGACCAGATATGGAACTAAGGCCACAATCAGGTCTGAACCTATTGCAAACTTTCACATTGAGCCTCATACTCCAAGCCCAATCAATGCCAATTGTTCAACATTTGATCAAGAGGATTATCCAGGCACAGATGAAGCTGACACCAAAGTTGGAAGCATCCCAGATTTGACTCTTGATGAATGGGCAAGCAAGGTACATGCTTTTGATCCCTACAAGGAAATAGAGGAATCTGAACTAGGAGTTTATTACATGCATGAAGAAAATCAGCCTATTCCTAGCATCACCAAGCCAGACCATAAAGATGACAATGAGGTATGGCAGTTGTTCTTTGATGGATCAAGAAGTAGACAAGGTGCGGGGGGAGCTATGCTTGTTTCACCTCAAGGCATTAAGTATTATTCAGCTTTTAGATTTCAGTTTGCATGTTCTAACAACACTGCTTGAATATGAAGCTTTGATACATGGATTGCATTGGTCAAGAAAGAGAGGTATCAAAAACTTACAAGTCTTTGGTGATAGTGAGCTGATTGTTAATCAAGTTAAAGGACAACATGCTGCCAAAAATGACCTACTCAAGTGTTATAAGAATAGGGTGTGGGACCTCATTGAGGATTTTGAAGGCTTTGGCATCAACTCCATCCCTAGGAAAGAAAACCAAGCTGTTGATAGGCTTGCAGCAGTTGGAGCAGCCTTTGATGTTGTGGAAAGTATCAAGGAAGATAAAGTGCAGCCAAACATTCATGTGATTGTAAGGCCATCAGTGCCAGACAATAATGTAAGTTGGCAAGTGTTTGAAAGTGACCAACAAATCATCAATTTCTTGCAAGAAGAAGCTGAGTTCTCAGCCAAAAATCAGGAAAAGTTAGAACAACAATATGGTGATCAAGTGGTACAGCTGAGAACCAACAAACTACCAAAAGGACTTGTCACTTTGGAGTCCATCTTTAATCCTAATGATCAATTTAGGAAGGAGAAAAAACATCCAAGTCAAGGAGAAGATTCGGTGCCCATCTCGGTGGGAGAAGGCAAATCACTTCAAATTGGTAAAGTGGCAACCAAGCAAGAAAGGTATGAGTTCATGCAACTTTTCCAAGAGTTCCCGGATATATTTTCTTGGAGCTATGAAGACTTGAGAGGTTTCAATCCCAAGCTAGCTCAACACACAATTGAATTAGATCCAAGTGCTAAAACCCATCGGGAAAAAAAAAAGACCGGTCAATCCACACATGGAGCCTCTCATGAAGAAGGAATTGAATAAGTTAATAGAGGCAAGTATCATATTTCCCATCAAGCATTCAAGTTGGGTTGCAAACTTGGTTCCGAGTTAGAAAGAAGAGTGGAGAAATCAGATTGTGTGTAGACTTTAGAGATTTGAATAGAGCATCCCTCGAGGATCATTACCCACTTCCTTCTATGGAGCAGATTTTGCAAGTTGTTGCTTGGCTCTGAGAGGTTTTCATTGCTAGATGGTTATTCGGGGTATAATCAGATCATGGTAAAGGAGGATGATCAGTTCAAAACAAGCCTTCACCACCAAATGGGAACCTATGCATATAGGAAAATGCCATTTGGGTTGTCTAACACTGAGCTACCTTCGAAGGGAAATGGATATGGCGTTCGAGGATTGATCAAAAAAATAGTGCTGATATACCTAGATGATATTACTGTATTTTCTAAAAGTGCAGCAGATCATCTCTTTCATTTGAGACAAGTGTTCCAAAGATGTAGAAGATTTGGGGTATCCTTGAATCCCAAAAAATGTATTTTCCTAGCTCATGAAGGAAAGCTCCTAGGCCACATTGTTTCCAAAGAGGGATTAGCAATTGATCCAGAGAGGGTTGAAGCAATAAAATCACTACCATTACCAAGTCACAAGAAGGCCCTTCAAAGTTTCTTGGGAAGAATCAATTTTGTTTGAAGGTTTGTTCCAGACTTTGCAGCCCTTGTCAAGCCAATAACTATGATGTTGAAGAAAAGTATGGCTTTCAAATGGATAGCTGAAGGTAAGGCAAGTTTTGAGGCAATCAAAGAGGCTATCTCACAAGCTCCAACTCTCATTAACCCATATTTCTCTAAGGATTTTATCCTTTATGCATTTGGTGGTGATGATACAATTTCTGCAATTTTAGTACAACAGAACAAAGAAAATGTAGAGCAGCCAATTGCCTTCTTTAGCCAAAGCTTGGAGGACTATGAGGTGAGGTATTCCTTCATTGAGAAGCATGTTCTTGTAGTGATTAGGAGCTTGAAGAAATTTAAGCATCTAGTTTCAAACAACAAGGTTCAACTGTTGGTTTCTCATGTGGGAGTTAAGGACTTCCTCCTCAACAAAGACCTAAATGAAAAATGTGCAGGGTGGATTACTCATGTCATGGAGTATGACATTGAGATCAAAGTCACCAAGCTGGTCTGAGGAAAGGGATTGTGTGAGCAGCTGGTCTTGAGAAAATCAATGGAAGCAAGCAATGGGAAGGATGTTGTTTTGGCATTGCAAGACAACCAAGAACAAAGAGGTGTTCAAGAAGAGAATGGTGGTATGCTCACTCCTTGCTGGACCCAAGACATAATGCACTTCTTACAAATAGGCCTATGCCCTCCAGAGATGAACAAAACCAAGAGAAGACACTTCAGATTGCAGGCTATTCCATATGCACTTGTTGATGGTGTCTTGTTCAAAAAGGATATAAATGGAGTGTTGTTGAGATGCATTGGGACAAATCAAATTAAGAGAATGTTAGAAGAGTTCCATGGTGGATCAGCTGGGGTCATTTTTCTCCAAGAGTGACAGCCCTCAAGATTATGAAGGTTGGCTATTATTGGCCCAAGGTGTTTAGTGATTGTTATGCATGGATCAAGAGGTGCAAAAATTGTGCATTCTTCACAGGCAAGGAAAGATTAGCAGCCCTTCCATTGCACCCAATTTCAGTTGACCAGCCATTCATGCAATGGGGTTTGGACTTCATTGGAGTCATTAACCCAAACTCAAGCCAAGGACACAAGTGGATTCTAACAGCAACAGAACTACTTCACCAAATGGACTGAGGCGGTGGCACTCAAAGAGGTAAATGAATCTAGCATTCTAGACTTCTATGAGGGGATAGTAACCAGATTTGGTATACCTACCACTATAATATCAGATAATGCATTGGCATTCATAGGATCAAAGGTAACTGAATGGGCTGTTAAGAATGGGATCTATCTGAGCACTTCATCAAATTATTACCCTCAAGGTAATGGCCAAGTGAGTCTACCAACAAGAACCTATTAAAGATCATCAAGAGGACTCTTGATGAAAATCAAGAGGACTTGGCACACTAAACTTAAATCAGCCTTATGGGCTGATAGGATAACTCCCAAGAGATCCACGGTAACTCTCCATTCAGACTTGTTTATGGAAGAGAGGCAATCTTGCCTATGTCACTTGAGTTGCCAACATTGGAACTCATGAAGCAATTGGAATTGTTGGAGTTTGAACCCATGGAGGTTAGATATGCAGAATTGATGGAACTCCAAGAAATCAGAGAGCATGCAGCCCAAACAATGGAGAAGGACCAAGCCTTGATCAAGAGAACCTTTGATAGGAAAGCTAAGGCTAGAACCTTCCAAGTTGGAGATTTAGTGTTGAAATGGGATGCAGACCGAGAAAAGCCAGGAAGGCATTCAAAGTTTGATGCCATTTGGAGTGGCCCCTACATGGTCACAAAATGTAAGAACAACAATGCCTTCCAATTGTCTACATTGGATGGTGAAGAACTACAGATTCTAGTTAATGGAATCCATCTAAAGCATTGCTACTAGAAGGGAAACTCCTCACCTTGTACATATTAGCTTAGATTTTCATTCCTCCAAGTGCTTGTGCACATTGTTTTGTTGTAGCTTAGTTTTACATTTCCCTAAGTGCTTTGGCACAAGCTTTGTTGTCCCAAGGATGCATCTTTGCAGGCCATGTTCCAGATCAAGTGATGTTCTACTCTCACAATCTTCTTTCTAGAAATTTTCTAATGAGTTGAGAGTACCAAGTAGTTAAGTTGATGACTCCATTGCCCAATGGATTGCTTCAGGCAACTGGTCACTTCATCCAGCAGGTAGATGACCCCTCTGAGTCACCAAAATTGTTATCCAAAATAAGCCCCTTGCTTATTTTTGACTAACTTTCTTTCATTCCTTCCTTCCTTGTGCCTCAGTCAATTTTTTCACTTTTTAGGGCACTCAAAATTATCTAGAAATGGCTTCATCAGATAGAGAATTTTCTCACCTTTCCAGAAAGGTAAAATTTTCCTTCTAACTCCTTGTATTTTGCAAGTTATGGCTCGGCGGAGTTTTGAGGAAATTTTCCTAGGAAGGTCCCATGACCAATAGGAATGTGCCACGTGGCGGTGGAAATGGCGGGTCGGGAGGGTAAGTTGGAAAAAATTTTCCAAGAGAGTGGGTGGGGCGCAAAAAAAATTTTTTCCATGGGCCCAAAAAGAAAAAAATGGCTTGAGGCCCACGCCAGCGAAATGAGGAGTGTGCCATGTGGCGGCGGAGGTCGGACGGTGGGGTAAAAATTTGAAAAAAAAAAATTTCCAAAAAATGGCGCAAAGAAAATTTTGGCCCCGAAGCCCCATGTGAAAATGAGAATGTGCCACCATCCATGAGGAGGTGCCAGTGGGAGTTGGAGGGGTGGAGGGTGGAGAAAATTTTGGCTTTTTGCCAAAAGTAGTAAAAAGCGCGAAAAGGAAAAAATGGCCCGAAAGCCCATGAGAGGAAAAAATTTTGAAATCCCATGGACGGAATCAAGAGATGACACATGTGTCCTATTCTCGGTGGAGGGGGGGGGGAGAGAAATTTGGAAATTTTCCAAAGTGTTTAAAAATGGTGTCAAAGGAAAAAAATTTTTCCCGCGGCCCAAGAAAAAAAAATTGAGGCCCATGTGCGAATCAGGAGTGTGACACGTGTCCGGAGGAGCGGGGCGGGAGAGAAATTTTGGAATTTTTCCAAAATTCAAAAAAGTGTAAAATGGCCATTTGAACCCATGGACCAATGGGAAGTGCCACATGGTGGTGGAGTGGTGGGGGGGGAGAGAGATTTTTGGAATTTTCCCAAATTCAAAAAAGGGGAAAAATTTTAGGTTTTGGCCCATTGACCCATTTTTGCCCTAGTTTTTGCCCTAAATCTTCAGAGGGGCATATCTTTCGATCCAGCTCATTTTCTCATTTTGGTGTCATTGGAAAGCTATTGAAGTCCTCTACATGATGGAATCTTCAATTTTGTTTTTGGTGGAGTTTAGTGAGAGAAAAATGAAAAAATGCCTTTGGCATGGGGAAAAGAGTAGAACCGACATTCACCACCATTTTTAATGCGGTATGGCTTCCATTCTTCTCTAGGCATGGTCAAAAATCTTGGGAATGAACTTTTAAGGGTACCCATGCTATTTTGATGGATTTGGTTGGTGGTTGAATCATTCATTTCATTTTCCCATTTTCTCCTTCTGAACTCGGGTTTTCATTGTTAAAAGCCATTTGGCTCATTTGTAAAGGGTTGGACATTTTTATGTTTTGCAGGCTCCCTCCTTCACCTTGGCAAGTGAATTTGTGGAATATCAGACCTTTTTAGGACTGCAACATGTTTTTACCTCCTTGTTTGTTGTAATGCACTTTATATTTAAAAATGGAAATGAATGATGCAAGCTCTGTGAATGAATTTTCAATCCTTTCTTGTGTTGTTTGCTCTATCTTGATCCTTCATTACAATTTTAGCAATTTGTGCATGATTTGTGTTGCATTTTTATAATCTATGTCAATTTGTAAAATAGATGTTCACCACTCCTTTGGTGTATCACCTTGTTAGTTTAGTTTTATCTTCTTTTCTCTTTCTATCCTTGTCTCCTTGGCAGAATTAGAGTAGGATTTTGAGTTAAACCTCTACAAATTTCATGCATAGTGACTTATTCATTCATTCCCTCAATAGAGATAAAGGAAGAAGTCCAAAAGTTCCCACTAAGGACTTATGAGAAGTACTTGAGAGTGCTCTCCAAATAGATCAAGCGGCAATAGATAGTGGTCATAAGACATATGGAACAAATGGGAAATTAATCACTCCCAATCAAAACACTATGACCTATCCTAATGCTGGAATACCAATCAAGGACCCAAGATCCTTAAAAAAAAACCATGGGAGAATTACAACAGATGGAGTAATAGACTAGGTTAAAAGGGAAAACGTCATAAACATTTCACCACCCGTTAACAATCAGCAAAATAACAACTTTACTCCAACAATCAACATGGTGGATTTTAATCATCCATCATGACAACAACAACAACAACAACGGAAAATCTAGACACAAGGTCAAATCAAACCCAACTGGATATCAAAATCAAAACCAAAGGCAACAACCTCAAAATTTTAACTCTAATAACCAGCAACCTAATCAAGATTTTGGACCACAACAGGTTTCAAATCAACAACCTCGAAACTATAATCCCAACTTGTATTGTGGTTTCCACAAGATTCAAGGCCATGATACTAGGACTTTCATGACTACAATAAATTCATGCAACATTTTCCAGAAGACCAAAGACAACTCTTTATAGATATGTTTTTAGCAAATTCTGTAGTACCCATGCCAAACACTTATACGGGCTAGTTTCCCCTCAAAATGCACCCCTCAAGATTTTTAACGATCCGCTCCCAAATCACTCTAACAATAATAGGTTAGATCCAAATGGGATGAACAAGGGTGTTATGACAGGAAATAATGATCATGAAGCCTCAACTTCATTAAATCCATTGGTCGCACCCCAATTAGGAACTCGACCACAAACCAAGATAGTTGGTCTAGTAGAGTTAGATACTGAGCTACACGTAGAAACCATAACAAGAACACGAGATTATTCTTCTCAACTAGTTCCAAACTATCCATTAGAACTAGACAACATTCAACAAACATTGGTAAAACCCATAGGTGCTTATGATCTAATTAATGACCTAACAAAGACCTTCTCTCACATTTCCTTCTTGGATTTGTTGAAGAACTCTCCCACCCATAGGGCTTGCTCTCTTAGAAGCATTAGGTCTTGGTCATCTAATTAACATCACTCCTCCTCTGAAATGTAAGTAAACCATGTAGACTTTGATGTCTACCCTCTCAGGGCAGCCAGATAGGGATATTGAGTTTATATTTGATATAAGAAAAATGCCAACAAACGCTGAAATTACACGTAGAGGTGACCCAACCTTACATTTACAGGTATGGGTTTACAATAATTATGTTAAGCGCACAATGATTGATGATGGGGCAGTAGTTAACATAGTCCCCTTCACTTTTCTTCAAAAGCTAGGATATGGAGAAACAAATTGTTCCACAACACGAAATACGCTAAGAGGTTATGATAGCCTCAAGGCCACTTCAATTGGGACCATAGTTTTACCAGTCACCTTAGGACCCAAGACAGTCCTCACCAAATTTTATATTATAGATCGGAAACCAACTATAATATGATCCTCGATCGACCATGGATACACTGCATGAAGGCAATCCCTTCCACGTTATTCCAGGAAATAAGATTTTTGCACCTAGGGAAAATATTTGTGGCGCAAGGTGACCCAAAACCATTTGATATACACCTAGTAGATTTGAAGAAGAGACCAGGCATTCACTCTGAGTTTGAACTCCCAATGAATCAACTTAACAAACCAATCAATTCAAAACTAGAAGAAAAATTGATACCTACAACGAATTAGAAATTACGAATCTAGTCGAAGGCATTCCAGCACTCAAAAATGAGACTAACGTCATAGAAATGGTATCATTAGGGACTACCAAAAAAATTGTCGAGTTACTAGAAAAGATCTACCTATTCTCCTACCATTTGATTCCATGGGTATAGGATGATACCCTAGGAATTGGTTCCCTTCCATCAGATGAAGTTTGTATGGTAGAAGTAACCGAGGCAGAAGAAACAGACATGAGGAATGTCCCAACATCCATTTTTCCAAGAAAATATTGGACTCTCCACTTTGATGGAGCTAGATGTCATTTTGGAGCTGGGGCAGGTGTGATCTTTACTTCTCCCGAGGGAAAGATCCTACCTTTTTCCTTTAAGTTAAACTTTGAATGTACAAACAATGGGGCTGAGTATGAAGCCCTCCTCCTTGGCCTCATCATAGCTAAAAGGATGGGTGTTGATAACATTAGAGTGCTAGGAGACTCATAACTAGTCATGCAAACCAAGTCTCTGAGGTATATGAGACTAGAGCTGAACACTTACAACTCTATAAAATGGTGGTATTAGATCTAACCAAAGGATTCACTTCATATCAATCAAAGCAATCCCATGAGAACAGAACCTTCTCGTGAGATTCAATAGCAACCTCAGCTTCCCATTTCACTCCAAGTAGTGAGTTGGAAAATACAAGTTTCATGGTATCACTTCATACTGAACCATTGGTGCGTAAAATACCAACAAACCCACTCCTGACACGTATAGAAGCTGAGAATGAGTTTTCTATCCTAGATCACTTTGATAATGATAGAGTCACTCTTGGATATCTAAACGCCTATGTGGAGCTACATCTCACTCATCACATAGTAGATTTTCCCTAATCCCACATTCCTCTTCCTATTTTGGAAATCCCATGATAGAATCTCCCCCACAAAAGAATCTCGATATCTACGAGGTAGAGAATGGAGAAAGTTTGGAACTACCTCGGCCCCTTTGAATTTGAAGAAGAAACACTTCCTTAATCAAAGAAATGATTGACATAAATATTGGAATGGAGGAAGAACCAAATATTTTGAAGTTGGGATCCTCGTTAACTCCAGAGGAGATAGAAATACATACTCAGATCCTCAAGGAACATCAAAAGGCTTTCACATTTAATTACAAAGAAATGATGGGAATTGCACCACATATCATGGTACATAATCTTGTCACCAAACTAGATGCAAAGCCAATTAAACAAAATTTGAGACCAATGAAACCAAAAGTGGCTCTCATGGTGAAAGAAGAAGTAATGAAACTTCTCTAGGTGGGATTCATCAAACCAGTCGACTATTCACAATGGGTATCTAATATCATCCCTATTCTCAAAAAGAATGGGAAGATACACATTTGCATAGACTTTCGGGACATTAATAAAGCTTGTCCCAAAGATGACTTCCCATTACCATCCATTGACGTCATTGTTGATGCAACAACTAGATTTGAGCTTTTGTCTCTCATGGATGGATTCTCGGGATATAATCAAATCAAAATATCTAGAACAAGATCAAGCCAAGACCACATTTATAACTCCTTGGGAACTTATTGTTACGTTGTCATGCCATTCGGTCTTAAGAACATGGCGCTACATACCAATGGAAATGACATACATATTCCATGACCTTATTCATAAAATTGTGGAATCCTACGTGGATGACTTGTTGGCCAAGGCCAAGAAGCAAGTGTGATCACCCAGAAGTACTCCATATCATTCTCTCATGATTGATCGAATATGGCATCACATTGAACCTAGAGAAATGCGTATTTGGTGTGACAGGAGGCAAACTTCTAGGTTACATTATATCCTCACGAGGGATTGATGTTGATCCAGCCAAAATTTGGGTTGTTCTTGAAATGATTCCACCATCAGATGAGTCTAGTATCAGATCATTTCTTGGGAAACTTCGGTGCAATTCAAGGTTCATTCCAGGACTTAAGTTTTGTTGTTCATCCAATCAACAATTTATTAAAGAAATATTATAGCATTGATTGGACAGAAGAATGCAACGAGGCCTTCGAAGTAGTTAAACACTTCTTGTTGTCTCCTCCCATGCTAATGCCTCCTAGACCAGATCATCCTTTGATCCTTGTATTCAGCGGGCTACTGATGTCTCATTAGCTTGCATGTTGGCTCAAGAAGATAATGATAAATGAGAATGTGTAGTCTATTTCATTAGCTAGACATTTGCTTGATTATGAAACACGTTATACATAGGTAGAAAGAGAATGCCTTGCCATAGTCTTCATGCATGAAATGTTTAAGACATTACATGTTAAATCAAGAAACAAGGGTCATTGTAAAGACAGATCATTTACTGAACATTCCTCACGCAAGGGTCTTTATCTAAAAAGGTTGGATGATTTCATAACCTTAATGGGTGAGTTTGAATTAACATTTGTAAACCAAAAATCCATTAAGGGACAAATCATTGCAGACTTGGTTAGCTGAATCCATTAGATGGAGGTGATCTAGTAGATCTAGACTTTCTGATGAATGCATATATTTTGTCAAAACCGGACCCCCATCTCTATATGTCCTTGGTACACTGACATCATCAATTTTATCATGGACCATACATACCCAGAAGGTGCCACATCACAAAAGAAGGTGGTTACACATTATCATTGCTAAATATGTTATTTTAGAACAAGTGCTCTATCGTAAAGCCTTCGATGGAATGCTTTTAAGATGTGTTGACATGGAAGAATCCAAAAATATTCTTTATGAATCCCATAGTGGGATATGTGGAGGCCACTTTGGTGGTCATGCCACTGCTCACAAAATACATCGGATGGGCTATTTACTGGCCCACTCTGGAACATGATGCAGTAGAATTTGTGTGCAAGTGTCCATAAATGCCAAGAATTCTCCCATGAGATTCACATGCTTTAGCATGCTCTGCAACCAATCACAACCCCATGGCCCTTTTCCATGTGGGGCCTAGATTTGATAGGGAAATTCTCTCCCTCATCAATAGATGGCCATAACTTTATAATCACGGCCACAAAATATTTTACCAAATGGGTAGAGGCCATGCCTCTCACCACCATACCAGGTTCTGTAATCACTAAGTTCATTTTGAATCAAATCATTTGTAGGTATGGTGTCCCACAAGTCATTATCTCAGATAATGGCACATCCTTTAAGAATGATGAGGTCATGTGAGTTATGTAGTAAATTCAAGATAAACCATCATACGGCCTCTCTTTATTACCCTCAAGCCAATGGACAAGTTGAAGCCACAAACAAAACATTAAAATCTATTCTCCTCAAAATAGTTAAGGAGAACAAATGGGATTGGCATTTAAAATTATACCCGGCCTTGTGGGCCCATCGAACCTCAATAAGAACACCAATAGGGGAAACCCCTTTCTCATTAGTATTTGGGGCAGAAGTAGTTCTCCCACTTGAGGTCAAATACCCAGTCTCCGCATCTCATTACAAGGGATTTTGGGAGAAGAAGCCTATAGAGAGGCACACCTCTCTCAACTAGAAAGCCTTGATGAGGCCAAGCTAAATGCCGAAACAATGGCATAGAGCCTATGCTAGACCGGATGTGCCGAAATATAACAAAAAGTCTACGAAATGAGAAATATACGAGGAGATCTAGTTCTAAGACTAGATAGCCAAGGATTGATAAGAAAACCGGAAGGAAGGAAATTCCGGCCCAAGTGGTTGGGCCCATATCGAGTCATGAAAGACTACGGAAATGGTGTGTATCTCTTGTGTACACTAGAAGGTGAGGAATTCAATGAAACTATCAATTCCTTGCATCTTAAATGGTTTTACGCATAGGTCATCAACATCACCATTTGTATATTATATCTACCTACATTGCATTAGTCACTTAGTTGTTTCATTTTGTTCACTCGTTTCATAAATTTTGTGGTCAAGGAACTTATTCTTAAGCAATTCATTATAAGCTTAAAAATATTGGCAAAAGCATTCAAATCATATCTCTTCAATTTTCATAATATCATCAAATAGTTTCAAAATCATTTCATCAATTCGATAGACAAAGTCTTGACAAAAACCATACCAAGGCCTGCATACTTGGTCATACTCATTCTTTTCTACTTGGTTAAGTTGTTCTTACCTACGGTCTATTCTAGAAGCTTCTTGGTGTCACATCTATCCTTCTTACATCTCTTTGAAACAAGGATACTCCAAAATCACAAATCAAAAATGTCAAATTAAATCAAAATACTAAACAAAATAGAATATTTTATTTTACACACTTCTTTGCCCCACCAACCTTCGGTGATGAGCCCACATCTCTTACTAGTGATGCGAGGTTGAGAAAGGAAAGAAGTGCCCTTACTCACCTATGTCCTACCTTCGGTGATGAGCCCATGCTTCCTACCAGTAGCATGAGACAGGGCGTAGGGGGTCCATTCACACAAATTAGTGAATATTAATATTTTAAAAATGCAAAGTAAATGTGTTAAGTGAAATTAAGTATCCAAATTCCAAAGAGATCAAATCCTCAAAACCAGATTTTGTCAACCAAGTTGCCATCCATGGATCTAAGTCTAGATAAACTGGAAAATAAGTTGCATTCTGAACTATGTAGTAGTTTTGAGTAAGAGTAAGTACGGAGGTCTAAATTTGATTTCTGTCAAAACCTTGTCTTTCTCTCATCATTTTCATTCATTCAAACTCATATAATTTGTGCCCTTCCCAACTCTTGGTGTTGAGCCCTCGCATCTTACTAGTTGCGTGGAGTTAGGAGTGGGGCAAGTTCATCTCATTATCACTATATATTCATCACGTTTTTCCAAAACAAGAAGAAGCAACAAACATTTCCCAAAGAAGCCAAAAGTTTAGTACTACAATATGTTTACATCATCACATATCAGCATTACAAAAACAAATAAAAGAGAAACATTATGTTCAACATTTGTTATCACTTGTCATCCATTGCATACATTAAAAAGCATATAAAAACAAAGATTCTAAAAACATCTAGTGTACACATAGGAAATGAATCACAAAATTCTAGATACAAGAAGATCTAGATCCAAAATATATATATATATATATATATATATATATGTTATATATATCATGTTTACATAATGCCATCATGCATGCACTAGGCATGGTCAAAATGCTCAATGAGCCCAAAATACAAAAACACTCATATAAACATCTAGCGAAATCACTACAAAAAGACACCATGGCCTCTCAATCCTGGGGATCCCTCGGAGGTGCATGCATGATCACATCTAGGACTCCTACTATGATGACACTGCTCTGAATGAACTGAGGGCTCACGATCATGGCCAGTAGGTTTGGTGGTCTCACTTGAGAATGAATGACTCCTCCTCATCAAGCGCTCGCGTATAGTCCTATATCCAGCTACCTCGGCATGAGGGAGAGTCACTAACTTTTCCACCTTCCGAGACGATGGGGAAAACACATCAGTATGTCGGCCAATGCTGCGAGGGCTCTCCAATGTCCTCGATAAGCTCGGCTTTGAGTACTCTCGGGGAGCAACAGGGTGTCACACACACTCGGTGAATCAAGTCTCACCATCCCTCAGTAGTCACTGTGCAAATAAAAAAGAGAAATAACAAGTTAGAAAATCACCAAAAATAAAGTCAAAAACAAATGAAACAACAAAAGGAAATATCAACTAAACATTTCTAGCTAAAAAAAAATCGAGAAAAGAGTAGTAACTCACTCGGATCTCCAGGCATCTAGGTAGGGTCTCTAGGATCTGCTTGCTACTGATGCTTCTTGCTGCGGACTGTGGAACCTCCCCCAAATCTGGAAAGAAATGACATCTGCCACCACGGACTCATCATCTCCCCCAATGTCTTGAGAAGGCAACTCCTCTGAGATCAGGGTCACCTTCTCTGCACTCTCCTCCACCCTCTCGGCCCTCAAGATATCCTGAGTGTCATGCCACTCAAATCACTCTCATCCTCCTCATCATCCATCCCACCTCGATCTCACCCCCACCATCTCCTCTCCTCCTCTCTCCCTCTCCCTGAACTCCTCAGAGTTTGAGTCCACATCAATGGGCTCATCTCCCTCTCCACTATGAGTAGGAGCAGCTCGATCATAAGTAAAGGTGCTCGAGGAGCACCGGCTACCCCTCGGGCATGAACCACCCACCTAACTGCAATGGGAACTCCAGGGAGTAACCATGGTCCAACCTCGGCCTCTAGGACCTCCCTGGCCTCATGAATAGACTGTATACTGGCCCCCATTTGGAGGAAGCATATCAATGTAGGGAGGCCAAACTGCTGAGGTACTCTATCAAAGGGTGGGTCTCCAACCTCCCTGTCTATGTCTATCAGCTGACTGTGGAGTATAGCAGCGAATCAGTGTATGTGTCTCCTCTCCCCATAACCCTGCCATGGCCTGATAAGGAGTGGCCTCCATGTCTCTGAATAGTCAGAGAAGCCACTGGCTGGTGTGGCATCCTGAGTATAGTCATCCCTATCCACCTCACTTTGCCTTGTGACCCCGGGATCCTCTGCTGTACACCTCTCCCATAGGGAATGATGCGCTCATACACCCAACTCATAACTAGAGTAGGGTGACTCAATGACTGCCCCTGTAATCTGACCACCCTATATAAATCATGGTAGGTGGTCCCAAGAATGTCTACTCCCCAAGCATAAACATGGCCATGGGCCTCAATCTATGTAATAATGGGAGCCCAACAGTATAAGAGAGTATCCCCTCCCTTGTCCCCAATCAACCACGAGGCCAAGATACCCATAATAGCCTTGCGGATCATAGGGATAGGAGAAGCAACAATGGAATGGACCTTCACCCCCTTCTTCGAGCCCATGGAGACAACAACATCTCCCATGTAGGTAGCCCACTGAACTATCTGAGACCTGGATACTGTTGTCTTAAGAGACAACCACCTCCCAAGAATCGGAACCCCCAGTATGTGATAGACATCCTCCAGGGTGATAGTCCACTCACCCCTAACACCTGGAAATCGGAAGGTATTCGTCTACATCCCAGTATGAAAATAAGTCACACAATATGTGACTAGCAGGTGCAACATGAGGAACCTGTGTGATCCTCCAAATACTCAGCCCTCTGCAGAGTGTCTCGCTCTTCTGGGTCAATGCCTCTAACAACTGCTTTGGGAGCGAATCACACTCCCTCTCTCTACTCCATCTGATATACTCCTCCTTCTTCATCCATCCACCCAAAATAAAAAAAAGTAAGTTAGTAACATAATCCAACTAGAAAAATCATCAAAACATATAAAAATGTCAAAAATGCAAAAACAATTAAAAAATACATCTTTTTTTGCATTTTTAGAACCGCCACCTTGTGCAGAGCGGCGGTTCCAAGGGTGGCGGTCCATGTAACCACCCACCTTAAGGTGGCGGTCCATGCATATATCATAGGGTGGTGGTCCCATGACCATGCCACCACTGTGCAGGGGCGGTCTGTCTGAATCGGTGAATGCCCCCAAAGCCCTAAAAACACTTTAAAAAAGCAAAAATACATCATTTTTGACAAAATAAAGACCTACCCTATGGGCGCCCCCTAGAGACTCATTTAAAACTAACATTTCCAAAAATAATCCCCCAAGACAAAGATTTCAACATTTTTATATTTTAGGTTTAAAAATGATAAATTGAGAAGAACTAACTTGAGACTTTGCATGGTCGATGTCCTGCTCTCTCGGAGGCATGATCACGATCTCACAATGAATGTTTTGACTATACTCTCATCGAAAATGGTTACTGTGGGTCCCAGAGCTCAAAAACCACCAAATCAATACATGCAAATGAATAGGAAAATGAGCTCATTTTATATATATATATATATATTCTAATCTTGTTTTGAATGTTCTTTCATAGAGTTGGAGCACCGATGGAGGTAAGTTCTTATCCTCACGCAAATGGTAAGTCCTCATTTCATTTTAATTTAGTATTTATTTTTGATTTATTTTATCTATCTACACTTGAGTCCCTTTTTCATTTTGTAGATAGCGGGAATTTGGATGGTGACATTTTGGCACATGGGCATGTCAGGTATAGCTTCTAACTCCCCATTTTGGGACCGCCATACTCGGACCCACCATTTTATGCCTCTTCATGGCTAAAATGCTTCTCTGGGGCAATATGTATGTACCCAAAAATGTAGGTATTGTACTACTGGAAAGAGGTTACGAAACCCCAATGATGATTCAGATCTCTTCGCAAGGTGTTCGAAATCTAGAAAAGCTCACCAAGTATACATTTGCATCCTAAAAATCCTTGTCCAGCTTTTGCATGTTTTGTTCTAACCTCTTCCCCTTTTTCTTGCATTTTAGTCTTTAAGTTACAGGACCACCACCCCTTGGGGCGGCGGTCCCATGACCACCACCACCCGAGAAGGGCGGTGGTCTGTAAATGCCTCCCTGCATGGGGGCGGCGGTCTATGTGCATTTTCTAGAACGTTCCAACGATTTCGTCAACGTAAAAATTCAATTTGCACCCATTTTCTCAACCACTCTTGCTTGCATTTATGTTTTGGCCACCTAGTAAATAGTGATTTCTCTTTGTTTATATAAAGAGTTCAATTCAAACTTACCCTCTAGTAAATCCAAATGCTATAAATACCAAGCTTGTTTACAAGCAAATGGCCCCTCTCCTCTATGAATTATTATTCAGTGTGTTTTGAAGTTCTTCCATAAGTTTCAATAGGTTTAGATTTTGCATGAATTCTCAGCCTCTCCTTTCTACTTTAGAGATCATTTGATCTTCACACTTTCATTTTTCTCCATTGTTATCCTACACAGTCAGCTTAGCATAAGATAGTTTCAGTTCTAGATTAGAGTTCATTTGATAATCTTAGAGTTGTAGGTTGTTGTTTTGTCACAAGAAATAGATCCCAGAATTCTCGGTATATTTGTGTTGTATCCCCATAATAAATCCTGCTAGGAATCACATAGTCAAGCTCTTGTTCACTTGCACTATCCCTCTCTTACTTGCATTTTATTCGTTTATATCCAAAGCTTCCATTGTTCGAGTATCTTCTTCTGTTGATGCTATCACATTCACACTTTTCTGGATTCACGAGAACACGAAGGAACAAAGAGATCACACTGAGGGGACAAGTCATGACACAACTGGATTTACCATTTATAAAACTCCAGGTTTGAACTATCAAAGTTGTAGTTACAATATATCAAATAGAGTAGCAAATCATTTTATTTCAGTTAAAGCTTGCTTTCAGTATTACCAGGGAAGTTGTGGGGAATGATAGCTTCTGAGAAGCTATGATTTATTCCTCACTTATGAGGTAAGATTGAAGGTCTTTCGATTAGATTAGTTAGTTATTTAAATATTTAGGATAAATTCACAAGTGCACAGGAAAATAGCTATATCAGGCTAACTTGCTTGTTTTAATTTTGTTATTAGATTAATTGTTCATTATCTAAATATATTAGAATAGTTTCTCTTTTAAATTTCATTCAAATATACATCATTGAAAATACAAAAATAAAAGGAATATAAGCATAGTGTAGATATATCTTTCATAGTTAGTTTACTTATTTCAGTTAAAGTTTGATTATCTCTTGCATGACAATTACGGGACCCAGAGAGCCCAGGGATTACGTATTCGAACCGGTAGTACCTCAGCCAAATCTCTTCACAACATTAATGGATATAGATCAAGGGCTTAGGATTCGGTCTTTCAAATGACAATAAACCCACAAGTAATTAGTGAACAATTGAGACAATTGAATATTGAAGACGACAAAGCATACACATTCTGGTCAAGTCAACCCAACTATAGATTGCCTTGATAGGATATCCACATGACCATACAAGAACCCGAAAGAGAACAAATATTTGGTTGTGATCCATTAGTTCCATAGCCAAATGCAGGAGACCTTCTCATCGACATAGACACAGGGTTACGTATACAAGTTGCCAAAACACCCATAAGGTATTATGAGAAGATCGCACAACTCTTGGTATTAAACATAGAAGCTTGAAAAGGCTTATGACCATTGGATAGTCGAAAGAAGAGATTGATTCTTCACATGACCATAATAGGTCCACAACAACCATGAACTCATGGTTGTGATCCCCGAGTCCCACCCACCCAACGGGCACTGAAGTCGATTAAATATTGACACCAGTTTACGCATGCTATTTTAGATCCTCACCACTCCCACCAGATATCATAACACAATTTTCCGCATTAAACATAGAAGCCAATCAAGCTAATATTTTCTGGGCTAGACCAGAAAACCACCCATAGTTTCTTATAAATCCACTACACCTCTCATTACCATTTTCCATGACCTTGTTTGGAAATATACATGAAGCACCTACATGTCACTTTCCACGTATCCAATAGCCAATAGATAGGATCTCGGTAGAGCTCGACATTGATTGGAGCCTCCGAGCAGCTATTATATCTGAATGATCCATTACACCAATTCAGGTTAGGAGAGCTTTCTTTGCCTTAGACTCACAGATCCCATTATTGCGTGTTGAGGATATAAGATTTCCCAACTAGTTTGTCTATATCCACATATATTCCATTTCCACCGGCTTTGTCTCGGCATGACCTTGGGAGGTCGGGTATGAAGAAGGCTACTTGTAGATTCTCACGTTCAGATTAAAATGCGCTCGTAAAAGTGTTCTCATCCTTTCCTAATTTAAACCAGGATTTGGTTGATCGTAAAATCTCTAGATGTGGTTAGAATAGATAAAATTCCATCAGTTCGAAAACCATGAAGCAGAAGTTCCATAACCATAGGAAATCATTAAGGATCAAATCCGTGGAGAGTTCCTGGAGCTATACCCAAGAGTTCCAAAACTAAGTCCGAAAATTCCGGAACTAAATATTTGGAGTTCCAAAACTAAGTCTGAAAGTTCTGGAACTAGATGATGACTATGTAATGGAGTTCCAAAACTAGCTTCGGAAGTTCTAAACTAAGCTAAGTTTGGAGCAGATGCTACCTAAAACATACTTAACGCTACATACTTCATTTCTTCAAATCGATTAGATTCGCTATTACAAAACTAAATTTCAACACACACTTTTGTCGGGAATTTCAAAGCTTTTAAACATTAGAATCACAATCGATCAAAGACAGAAAATTACCTAACTCATATCGATCAAATAAAAGTCATGAAAATGCAATCAAACTTAATAAAAGGAGAGTAAGATGAGATCATATATTATACATTAATCGGGCATATTCTGGCCTCATCACTTTTACTTTAGAGGGGTTCAAATTAGGGTCTCCTCCCAGAAATCCATAACTAAGATAATGAGTCTAAAAATGGAGGGATTAAAATCTTTAAGGATAAAACCAAGAAAAACATGAAATTAAGCATTTACTTTTTTAAGTTGGAGAGAACATTGTGGCTTATGATGATGATATCGCTTGTACCTACCTCCCACACACTTGTTTTAATGATGAGGCTGATGTATGTCTTGTCGTAATGAAATACTTGACCTTAGAGGGAAATTCTGAAGATTTTTCCCACCATCTCTCATTCTTAACTTCTTTTCGCAGAAACCAGACCATGAGCTTGGCCTTCTTCATCTTACATAGGTCCTCTACTCTCCACTATCGAGGACTTCAAAACAATAAAATTGACATCCCTCTTCATTAAGGCTTTATTATTCTCTACATTGTCTAAATAAGCCCACCCATTATTCCTGTGACCGGCGCAAATTAGTGAACCTGAGGTTGGGCATCATATAGAAACCTTGGCTTCGGCCCTTAATCGTATGAGGAAAGGAAATGGATTGACCCCTACTAAGGGGTAATGATGTTCTATGCAATCTTTAAAAGGGAGGCTCGTAATGTGGGTGAGAGTTCAGTAAAGGGATCAGGATTTCGTGGATTGGGAAACTAGGCCTTATGCATGTATGCATCTGGATCACAACTAATACTATCCTTATTGTTAACAAGAATCTCATTTAGGAGTTGAAGGAGTGTAAGCTCATGCACAATATTGATGTCCAATAGGTGATAAGAGATTGGGGGTATTGAAGCTGATTTTGTTATGCAGAGCAGAGGATCTCTATTTACAAGATCAGTGGCCATGGTGGATATTAAGCCCAAAAATAAATCTCATTTTTAGCATTTTTGAAAGTGATGGTTACGGCTTGACGAGGATCGTGGCATGGAGGTGGTGAACACCCATGTTAAAGACAAGGATTAGGTTAGCATTAAGGACCCCGTGAACACTCGGCTGAAAGGAAACATAGGAAAAAATACCAAAGCGTGTGATCGGTAAAAGTGCAATTGTTTGCAAAAGGATGCATGGGTTCCGAGTACGGAGCTCGCATGCAAGGCCTCGAGAGAACTAATTGTTGACCTTTAGTTGTCCTTTCTCCTTTGCTTCTATTGGTTTTCCTTCTGGGGTCGTATGTCAAAAAAAATGTATTGCTTAATATGTAGACTTTATAGGAGTCTAGCTTTTTGTGGTGGTTTGTCGTCAAGTCTTTTTCGACTTAGCCTCCATGGCTTTCGGCCGATCGTTTTTGTTTCGAACTTGGATTCTTTATGTTCGGATTTTTTGGTCCCTTATAAAACCAAACTCCTTTTATCTTATTAAAAAAAAGCTCAGTCTTTTTTTGGATTTTCTTAGTTTACTCCACAAAATACCCAAAACGTTTCAAAGAGATCTTAAACAAAAAAATAACACAAAACGTATTTAGATTGACAAGAAACAAGATAAAAGTGATAAAGAATGCATGGGGATCCCATGAGGGCATGCCGAGAATGTATAAGAGAAAAGCTCGAACAAATGAAAGGAAAAAACAATAAAAATGCAATGAAAGCCTTCCTTGAAGTTCCCTTCTTGACCTCATATGAGATAGTTAAAAGTGTGGAATGGAGTACCACACTTGTTGGATCTCTTTGGATGATTTGGTCATGTGAATGTTTCTAAACTCGGTTTGAAATGGAAGAAGGATGCTAACTGAATAAATGATCGAATGGACAACCTTCCTGATGTACAAATTCTAGGCAAATGCTTAAATTGTCAAAGAGATGAATTGTGGAAGGAGAGAGACTCGTATTTATAGGCCGGAAGGATGAGCCATGGATTGTGGATCAAGCTTTATGAATGAGTTGCGAGTAAATGAATACATTTTCCTAAATTAGCAAGTTGATTTTGTTTGTTTAGTTAAATGAGCA
>CM031237.1:1031125205-1031202008 GCA_018340775.1 Taxus wallichiana var. yunnanensis
AATCAATGACACTCATCACATATCTCCTCTTTTGCCTCGGACTTGGAAGGAGCTTGTTGTGTTATGTGGTGCGAGGGGGCGTTTATAGGACTTGGTGGTCACAAAATCCATGTTATATGCCTTATCGACATTATCTTTCCAACCATATTGGTTGGCCGAGTTGGTATGGCTTCATGATTTGGGAGCAGCGGGTGCGGGGTTCGAATCCCACCCTATCCTCTTGTTGCTTTGTTTTGGTCGCAAGTCAATCATCATGCATTGGCTCTACTCCATGTCATTGTGACCCCTTCTCGACCCCTCCACGTGTCTGTTTCCATGTGTCCATGTATCTGCTCGCTTCGCCACATCAACCTCAATTGTTGTCGGCCCATGTGTCACCCACTATCTGCTTACCACATGCATGTCCGGTCCGCTATTTTGGCCGGGTCTTTTGCCTTGCTTACTTGGGTGTTGGGGTTGTTGTATGGAGTGGGGATTTAATCCCAAATTTTCCATGAATATGGTGTGGAAAATATTTAATAAGCATTTAGCCAACCTTGCAACATGTTGCTTTAGCCACGTAGACCTACTTCCCCATTTTTCCGTGAGATTTGGCAGTGGTTAAGTAGCTCGGTCCAAGCTATGTTGACTCGTTCGTGGGTTTAGTGAGTTATTTAGAATGCCATGTTGGTTGGCTCGGTCATGACTCACTGAGTTAGTTGTATAGCTCGGTGCAATGTGGCAAGGTGTTGGCAGGCCATGTGGTGGTCCGAGGACCCACCACGTGGTAACTCCTCCAATCGATTTGTGGCATAATTAAATATCGGTGAAAAATGCACCCCTCCAATAAAAGAGTGTGTCGACCCTAGCTAAGGGCCCCCAACCAGAAAATAGCGGGGCCCACTCGTCTGAAAACAAACGTTGAAGACTAGAGTCACAAAACCAATTTTTTCTCTTTTGCCTAATTTTATTTTCTCACATGTCGTAGCATGATTCACCAGTTTCCCCCATCTGTGCTCTTTCAACTGACATCTTCTACGGACGATATCTTGCTCCAATTGAGTCTTTTTCATGTTCTTATAGGCGACAGAAAACTCTCGAAGTCCACCACCATATTGTGATGATCTTGGGAGGTTTTTGGAAACTTCGTCCACTGAATTTACATCCAGATCAATCCCAAACACAAGGGCTCATGCAAAATCATTCTCCAAATTTAGAGAGAACAACACCAAGCGGTATGATTTATTGAAAAACATTTTGAACCCTAGCAGGGTCTGTAATGATAGGATCGAGGGTAAGCATGAGCTTTGGGGGTAGTTTTAATGTGGTCATTGCAAGAAAATATTACCCATCAATCATATCAAAGGGAAAGGGATCATGCCACGAGGAAACCATGTATAATCTCATACCAAAATTGAAAGGGTATTAGAACTAGCAACATCACTTCCTTAAAGGTTCTTGTTAATGGTTGATAGGTATAAAAAAGTTATAATTTCAAAATATTATTTATAATTGATGAAATTATAATTTTTAAACGTTTGTTACAAATTTTAGCTTAGATTTTTTGTTGGTGTCATTTAATTTGCTATCTTTATATCTTTGGTCACTTCAAAAGTTCATTAATGTAATCCATCAAGGGATCATGATTTTCTTATCTATGATTTTTTTATATTTTCCAGCACTTTAATTGATTGAGGGATGATTATATTTGATTGGTCTTCTCCTCTTCTTCTCTAGGCCTTATAATCTAAAAATTAAATTTGATTCAAATGCCTCTAAATACATAACACAAGTTAGAAATGCCTCTTAAAAAGATCTTTTAATTACTTATAGGACTCTAAAATCATTATTCATTTAAGACACTAATCTCACATTGAATATGTATGCTTGATCTTTAAAATCATATATAAAACATATAGACGATAATACTAACACAAAATTTCCCATCCAAATGTACCCAATAAGAAAACAAAAATTCCATAACAACATTTACTTGTACCAACCAAATACTAAAAACATGGCTAATAAGTTACAATTTTTCATAAAATAATAAAAATGTGTTACAATTCTGCCATAAAATAATTTAAAAACTCAGATTAGGATGTACCCAATTAGAATGCACATATTCTATAACAAAATCTAGTTATAAAATAATCCAATACCTAATTGTTGCTAATTAAAAACCAAAACTTCTAAATCAAAACTGAGACTAAGTTGTTGGATGTATTATATTTTGGAACTCTTCTTAAGCATCAAACACATACCAACCCAAATTCCTTCTTTAAAAAGGGATCGTGAGAACTCCATAAATAATCACAAAAATCCAATAATTTGTATTTTTATATGTACCCTAACATACAAATAAATTAATAAAACAACAGATAAATATCATAATGTCATGTGGTGTTCAATCCTATCCACGACTAAATAAAATAAGGATATTACAAAGTGAATTAACACAAACACATAATAAAGAAACACTAGACAACATGTGAATTACAGTTTAATATTAATAATGTAATTCATATTAGCAATCGTTTGTGAAATGTAAGATGGAAACGTCGAAGGGGATGGATGGAAGAATTAAAACACGAGGAAGTGAAAAAACGAGAGAAGATGATGGACGATGAAGAAGGGATTTGGTGGAGGATTGGCAACGTTGTCTGATTTGTTGTTCCACTCATTTTGAAATTTGTCGAACACGCATCCCATGATTTTGTTAGAGGTTCTTCTATCGGTGGGTGGGTTGATGAAGTTGAGGTAGCCACTAGTGCTATCAAGCATAATTTTAAAGGGCATGGGTGAGAGAAAGGAGGTTATTTTATATTCGTAGATATTGTTGTTTAAGGAAATTAACATGCATTCGAAATGGGTGGTGAAGCTCGATGTTCAATCAAATAGTTTACCATTAAGTTAATGCAATCTAGTCTTTAATTTTAGAATAAATTCAAATAGTCGTTGAGAATTCTCATGGTAGCATATGAAGATAATTCTTTTTCTAGGGACATGTGGGCACAAAAATAATTGTGTTTTGTTGAGAATTTTGTTGGGAGGAAATGGAAAGTTTGGCTAATGGTGGTATGGGGGTGGAGGTAGCGAAATGATAGTCTTGCGATTTGAATTAAGAATGGATGTTGAAATATATTACGCATGTTAGTGAGGAAGCAATTATCTCCTTAGCTATAATACAAACATATTAAAAAATAGTTTTTATTTTATTTTTATGAGCACAATTTTTATTTTGTTTTTATGAGCAAAGTTCTTACATTTATAATAGTAGGCTACAAGAAAATTTAATCGAATGGACGTCAAAACTAGTGCTAGAATTACATTGGGGATTGTACAAAGCCACGTGAGCACCAATGCAATTAGGTTTCCATTTTTGTGGAAATTGTATGTTATAATGTTCACCCAATCAAGGTTTTGAGATACAAAGGCAATGAGGTGCTCTCTCATAGGCCCCACGTAAAGATTTTTTGTGAAAAATAGACAGTGGATGTGAGAAGAAAAGGTGGTTTACGTGATGATCTGGAGTCGGCATTAACAACGGGTGTGACATGCTTTGCTCATTATTTGCGGAGACGATAACTTGGAAGGTTTGGGGATTGAGATCGACAAATGCATAAAATAAATGGGTGAAAAGAGAAGCATCGACTATGATAATTCAAACAACAATTATCAAGAAAATTGATTTAGTTAAATGAAAAAATTAATTTAAAATGTGAGGAAACAACTATGACAATTCAAACAACAGTTATAAAAAAAATTAAGTTTAGAAAGGCCTATTAATAAAATTTGAAATGCTTAAAAATTTAACAAAAGGAAAGAAGCTTTAAGAGTCCATATGATTTCAAAGGCAACAATACTTACAATTTTCTAGAATTTCATGTCCATACAACTTAAAACTTTAAAAGTCAATAAACGCAACAATTTGTAATAAATTTCAGATTTCATATCCATGACATTTCAAAGCTAGTAAATGAATAAACTCTTAAACATTTGACAAAAGATTAATTGGGAGGGAAAGCGATGGAAGGGAAATCCTGCCTAGACAGAGGAACAGGATGCAATGCGTGAGGAAGGAGAAATAGAAGTATTTGTTCTCAGTGAAAGGAATACATCAACAAAACCCAAAGAAACTTGGTCAAATGTAGTCAAAAATGATGATTCGACTTTGAAAAACAAAAAGTTTTTTCTTCAAGCGATCAAGGAAGGTTCTGGTTACGTCCTTGAAATTCCTGACCAACTTCTTCATTCTACATCAAAAAATTTGAATAAGTCTTTAGTAGGGAAGCTGATGGGTGGGAGACCTAATATTGATGCAGTCAGAAGATGGACTAAACTGAAGTGGTCCCCTAAAGGGCATTTAGAGGTAAGTGCTCTTTCGAATGGATTTTTCCTTTTCAGATTTAATCTCCAAGAAGATATGCAGAAGGCTCTGGAAGAAGGTCCCTGGTTTTGGGGAAAATCAGGATGGTATCTCTCGGAAATGGGAACCTTCTTTCAACCCGGAAAAAGAAAATCTGAATCAATTCCCGGTTTGGATCCGCCTTCCAAACCTCCCTCTGGAATTTTGGCATGAGGATATTGTTAAAGGTATTGCAAATTCGCTAGGAATTTTGTCATAATTGATAATGCCACCAGACAAATGACCCACCTTATTTGTGCCCGTTTCTGCATTTACACTATAGCGGATAGAGAAATCCTGAGTAGTATAAAACTCAAATCTAAACTTGGGATCTGGGATCAAAGGATCGAAATGGAAAGCTCTCCAGCTAAATGCTCTAAGTGCAATGGGTGGGGCCACTCCTCTCAGAGCTGTAAGTTTAAAGTTTCTAAAGTGTTTATCCTGTCTGACTAAAAGAGGGTAATGGGGAAAAGGGAAAGGCTAAATGCTCTAAGTGCAATGGGTGGGGCCACTCCTCTCAGAGCTGTAAGTTTAAAGTTTCTAAAGTGTTTATCCCTGTCACAATCATAAGGAGGGTAATGGGGAAAAAGGGAAAGGCATTATGCAAAGCGTGGAGGATCACAGGAAAGCTTTTTCCAAAATCATGCCGGAAGTCTTCTCTCCACTATGCATAAAGGAAAAGATGGTGGCTGAAAGCCCCATTTAAAAGATGCAATGGAAAAGGATGAGGATGGTTTCACATTGGTGACCAATAGAAGGAAATCTAAATACCTGTCTAAGTCAGAATCAAAGGTAAAAAAAAAGAGGAGGAATATTTGAAGGATCTTTTGAAAGGCAGGAAGATGGAGTTTGGTAAATATAATGTGAAAGAAGGGATTCACAATGAATCTATCAGGAGTGATCAAACCTCAAATGAAGAAAGGGAAAAGGAGGTCAATAAGATGGAGGAATTGGTAGAGGAAAATCGGAGTTTGAGGATACTCAGGGCCAGAATTTGGATCTGGATCTCATCAAGGGGGGAGATTTCTCCCTCTATTGAGGACCTCTCGAGTGCACAACGAACCCCAATCAAGGAGACTGAAGATAAGAAAGAAGGCCTAAGTCCTGGGATAAAAAACCCTACTGGGGAAAAAATAATTTTTGGAAAAAGAAAATAGATCCAAAAGGAAAAAAGGGGGACTCTTCAAGCTCTGTCCCTCCCCAGAGGATGAGAATCCTATAAATGTGGAAGCTACAAATAGCAAACAAGGCAGACTGAATAAACTTGAATCAAGGAAAAAAACTACCCAAAAGGAGATAGATTCAGGGAAACAGATGTGCTTGGACCAGAAGGTCTTCAGGAAAAATAAACCCAACCTAAGAAAATGAATTGCATATCATGGAATGGGAGAGGGCTGAATAGTCTGTGAAGTGGAGAATCCTTAAGGATATGATTGAAAGACAGAAAATTGATGTGCTTGTTGTGCAGAAACTAAAATGAAAGAAGAATCCTTCCTATCCTCTTGTAAATTATGTTGGAAAAATTCTAAAGCCTTTGTTGTTAGCTCGAAAGGAGCTTCGGAGGATTAGCTATGGTTTGGAGCCCGAACAAGTTTGAGGGTACATTGTTGGTTAAGAGAGATAACCATGTGGCGGTGATGATGAGAGATCTTGAAAATAGGAGTATATGGGTTATTTCAAATATATATGCTCCCACCCATCACAAAGAAAGGAAACAACTTTGGCACCATCTTTTATCCTTTAATCACTCTATTAAAGGTTTTGGCTGGATTGTTATGGGGGATTTCAACACCCCAAGGACTCGGGGAAAAAAAGGAGGTTCTAAGGAGTTCTCTGTTGGCATGGAGGATTTTAATCATTTCATAACATCTTCCCAACTCCATGATATAGATCTAAAAGGCAACAACTTCACATGGTCTAACAGAAGGACTGACACTCAACATATTCAAGTTAGATTGGACAGGGCTATGGTTTCAGAGGAATGGTTAAGCCAGGACATCTCCCTTTTTTCTCTTCCTCGGATTGGATCTGACCACAATCCCATTCTTCTTCAAATTAAGAACCCTTCTCGAAGAAGAACTCCCTTTCATTTTGAGAAGATGTGGCTCCAAAGCGAGGATCTGAATGATCTCATCAAAGAATGGTGGAAACTAAAAGGTTAAAGGAACAACAATGTTTAGACTCTCTAAAAAACTTCAGAATGTGAAAGCCCACCTTAAAGTGTGGAATAAAAAAAGCTTTGGTAATATCTTCCAGAAGAAGGTGGAAATCAGAGATGAACTACAGATTGTCCAAAGAAGAACTAAAAGACAAGGTATCGAGAATGATCCTGCTGATCATGTTAAGGAAAGATCTCTCCTGTCGGACTACCACAATATTCTGGGAAAAGAGGAAATCTTCTGGAGACAAAAATCCAGAATCACTTGGTTAAAGGAAGGAGACAAAAACACTAGATTCTTTCATCTATCCACCTTAAAGTGGAGAAGCTTTAACAGAATTAACAAAATCAGTAAGGAAGGGGGTGTCTTGGTTGAGGAACAAGAAGAAATTGACAAAGAGACAATTTCTTTCTTCCAAAATTTCTCTCTAAACAAGGATCAAAACCTCTTGAAAGAACAGATTTCTTAAATTGTATTCCTAAGTTAGTCTCGGTCGAAGAAAATGCTATGCTCTTAGTGATTCCTACCATGGAGGAAGTGGAATTTGTTGTCAAACAACTCAGCCCGGACAAGGCACCTGGGCCTGATGGATTTCTAGCCTTTTTCTTCCAAAATTTCTAGGACATAATTAAAAAAGAGGTTTTGAAGCAGTGAGGGAATTTTTCAAGAAGAAGGTTATGTTAAAGGACATGAACTGTACCTTTCTGACTCTGGTTCCGAAATGTAGTAATGCTATGGAACTAAAAGACTTCAGACCTATAAGTCTTTGTAACACTTCCTATAAAATCTGCATGAAAATTCTGGCCCTCAGGCTTTAGATGATCCTGCCCAATATCATTTCGGAACAACAAGGGGGCTTTGTTATAGGTAGAAAAATTCAAGGATGGGATAATTTCTATCAAAGAGACTATTCATTGGCAAAAATCAGTAAGAAGGCTACTTTATTCTTAAAACTGGATATGGAAAAAGCTTATGACAGGGTTTCGTGGAGCTTTCTAGACAAAATCCTTGATAGGTTTGGCTTTGAAATAGAATTGAGACATATGGTTCAGGCATGCATCTCCAATGTATGGTTTTCTATCCTCATGAATGGAAGTCCTATTGGGTTCTTTCCTAGCACACAAGGATTATGGCAAGGGGATCCCCTTTCCCCTTTCCTCTTCATTTTAATGGCGAAGCTCTCAGTAGAAGACTCAATGTTGAAACGGAAAAAGGCTTCATCAAAGGGATTTCTCCGGCACTTGATATGGAAAAAGTTACTCACCAACACTTTGTTGATGACACTTTCGTGGTGGGGGAAGCTACTATTCGGAAGCAAGAAAACTTAAAACCATTTTTGATGACTATATGGATGTCTCGGGATAGCTGATCAACTTCAGAAAAAGTTCTCTTTTCTTTCTGAATACTATGGATAGCCGTTGTAAGAAGATTGCAGAAATTTTTGAATGTACCTATAAACCCTTTCCTACCTTATATTTAGGAATTCCTCTTGGGGATAGGAGACCCTCCTATTCTGAATGGAACTTTCTAATTGAAAGGTTTGAAAGGAAATTAGTTGGTTGGAAAGCTAATCTGTTATCCCAAGCAGGAAAAATCACTCTTCTGATTAGCTCTCAGAGTCTTCCAGTGTATGCCATGTCACTATACCAACTTCCTGTTACAATAGGGGAAAGGTTGGAAAAGATCCAAAAAAGGTTTTTATGGAGCGGCACAGAAAGTAAAGATAGAATCCCTTTAGTTGCTCTGGAGTAGAGTGTGCAGACCCAAAAAGCTTGGAGGACTTGGTCTCAGAGATTGGTCCAAGATGAATAAAGCTCTACTTGCTAAGATTGGATGGAGACTAACAAAGGAAAATGGAGTTTGGGCTAGAATTCTTAAGAGAAAATATTGGCTGGATAATAATGATAAAAGATGGATGTTTAAACAGGTGACTTTCAATGGCTCATGCATATGGAAAGCCATTAACTGGGCCAAAGAAATTCTGAACAAGGGCAGCAGATGGAAAATAGGAAGAGGCAATGAGATAGGTTTTTGGAAAGACAAATGGGCAGGAGATTTCACCCTTCAAGATAAATTTCCACAAATCTCTGCATTACTGGAAGCTAAGTATGGAGAAAAATTAAACAACTACATGGCTAAGGAAGAGAGTTTTCAGACATGGAAAACTCTGGAATTGGATAGACAGGAACTAAATGATCAATTGAGAGGGATCAATGAGTTTTTAAAAAATTATGTATCATCTAATAGCAAGGACCAAGATAGAATCATTTGGGATAAGGAACCATGTGGAAATTTTTCTATCAAATCAGCCTATGGCCTCTTTTTGAGGGACAAACTGGAGAAGAAGATTTAATGGTTGGAAAGATTTGGAACAAGAATATAACACCAAAGGTTAATGTGTTCAGCTGGCTCACTTTTGGAAATAAAATCCTCACGGTTGATAATCTGGTAAAAAGAGGTCTCAATGGGTTAATAGATGTGTGCTATGCAAAAGAAAAATGGAATCTGTAAACCATATGTTTTTGGAATGTCCGTATGCACATCAATTGTTATCCTCCATTTTGGATGGTTTCTCGGTTAATTGGGTCATCCCCAAAGATATAAAGGAAGCTTGGAACCAATGGAAATGCCCTTTTCATAGTCAAGGGCTAAAAAATCTATGGGCCATGAGCTTAAGTCATCTATGGTGGGAAATATGGAAGGAAAGAAACAGAAGGATATTCAAAAACAAGAGTCTTCCTATCAAACTGTCTATAAAAACCTCTTTCAGGCAGTTAGAAACAATTTCTCTATCCTCAGGAATAAAGAATTGGAAATTCTAGATAATGAACAACATTTCTTAATGAATTGGAATGTTTCTAGGATTCCTCAAACAAACAGGCCTAATCCCAGATTGGGGATTAAGTGGAATCCTCCTTGTGAAGGTTCTCTAAAACTCAACTTTGATGGAGCAAGCTAAAGGGAATCCTGGGAAAGCAGGGAGGAGGAGTCATAAGGGACTCTTTTGGTCATTTTATTCTTGCTTATTTCTTTGACCTTGGACAACAATCAAATAATGTGGCAGAGGTAGCTGCTGCTCTGTCTTGGGGGTGAAGATTGCAAAAGAAAAAGGTTTCAACCTTCTGGAAGTGGAAGGAGATTCGTTGTACATTATTTCTTGTATGAAGGGTTCATCCAGACCTACCATATCTATAGAAGACTTCATCAGTAAAACTAAGTCATTTTAAATTCTTTTGTGAATATTTCTTTCAATCATGTGTATAGGGAAGGCAATGCGGGTGCAGACTTTGTTGCTAATCTAGGGGTTACCGCTAGTGGTCTCCATGTTGTTGAGCACCTCTTTGGTATGAATGCCAATTTCATTGAAATCATGAAAAGGGAGGGAGCCTTTAATAATTTTGCTAACTCTCCCGCTCGTGCTAGTAAACTTTCATGATTTTTTCTTCCATGCATGAGTTGGCTCCCTTTCTTCTCACATGGGCAGCTTGGTCTTTTTGGATTTGGGGAAGCTGAAAAAAGAAAAAAATTGATTTTCAGGTATGTTTTCTTCACAAAAAGTTTTTTGGGTGCAGAAGGATGGGAGGGGACCTGGTTCGCACTGAACCATCTAGGTGTCCAGAGATCTCCAAGGATCTGAAGCTCTTTTGGAAACTGCGGGATTGTTGTCTTTTCTCAAAACTTTTGAGGGCCATGATGAGAGAGTCGAGCAAAGCGGTCACAAAAACATGGAACGAGGGCAAGGTACAGGTCGGCAATTGTTCTCTCACAATTTCACCCAAGCTCATCGCTAAAGTGACTAGCCTCGCGTTGGAAGGTAGATGTATTTTCAAACCGAAATCTGATTACAGTCTTGAGATTGATTATTTCTTTCAAGGAAAAGGGGATCCCATCTCTCTGCATAATGGATATGCTTGGAGTAAGTTACCTTCCCCTTTTGATGAAATTTCCAAACTGATAATGTCTTACATTACATTGGAAGGAAGATATAAAGTTATTTATGGCTACCATTTCCCAATGTTAAACCATATTCGCAATTCCAAACCATATAACTTTCCTTTCTACTTATTCTCTTCTTTGGATAAATCAATAACTATGGTGAAGAAAGGCACTTTCATTCTCCCTTTACACCAGGGTCTGATCAAAACTATCATTCGGTTGAGCACTCCCTGTTGGGAAAAAATGATAAATTTGGGGCTTCGGCTTCAAACATCTCATTGGGTAAAAGGACAGGGAGTATGGAACCTAAGGATGATAGTTGTGATGATTTTGGGCCTGGGAATCGGTGGCCAAACGTACCAGGTCAAGCATGGGTAAAGGGGGAGATAAGATTCAGAACAGGAAAGTGCAGTATCCCGGTCGGGCTGAGGAGGATAACATCACCTTTGTTTCGGATGAATGCCCTAGTGAAACCCCTACCCAGAAGGAATCCTCTCATGACAAAGTTGAAGGGGAAGCAGAGAGCAGTGAGGATGTGGCCAAGCATAAAAGAACAGGAGTCTTCCGAGGACAAGCATTCCAAGAACACTGAGGAAGCTATCCACAGTCTACATAATCTTAAAACGGCTCAGATGGAGCTTTTCTCGGCCCAGGAATCGGCTGTTAAAACCCATGCCTTCATGAGAGAGTTTGAAAATTGCAAACTGAACACTGATATCAATAGGCACAAAATTAGCTTGATCACTATGGACCTTAAGGAGCTGCATGACAAAGTGGATAAAATGTCTTCCCTTATCCTCAGTGAAAACCTCAAAAATACCAATGCCAGAAGCATGGAAATGGAAAATGAGTTGCTGAAAATGAAAGGTATTATTATGCAAATCAGGGATGCACATATCCTTAATGTGAAAAGTACTATTTACCATCTCAAACTGCTGGCCGAAATGATCCAGTCCATGGAGTTGGCAAAAGAAAAGGAAAAGGATGGTACAGGGCCGAAGGTGGTGATCAAAGAACCAAACTACAAGTACTGGAAGGAGACTATAACAACTCTGGTCAAAGAATGGGAAGGCTTGTATGGAGACGGTGGAAGAACTGGTCAAAGATTAATGAAATTCAATGGTTTGGAATTTGTTGTTTGTTTACCTTTATGTTGTTAGTTTCATCCTTGACTGTTATATATTGTAAATTCTATCTAACGGATATCTTATACTGTTGTCTTTGTTTTTGAATTTTGGAACATGAATGGCCTTTAAAGGTAAATACTTTGGCCAATATGTAAGTATGTTGTAACTCTTTGTAAGGGGGTAGGGTCCCCTCAACCCTAACTTTTACCTCTAATAAAAAAAAAAATCAAATTTTAATAAAAGAAATTAAGATTTGAAGAAATTAAAGTTTTCATTTTCAAAAAGGAAAATAGGCTTTAAAATTTTCAAAGCAAGGAAAGATTAAAATTTTAGAAAGGAAAATAAGATCTAAAATGGGTATGATTTGAATTCAAGTAATGTCGGAAGAAACAATAGGGAATTTAACAAAAGGAAAATAAGAAGTAAATTCCACACAATTTCACAATTTAATGTTTTTACAATTTCAAAGTTGGTAACCGCAAAAACTCTCAGAACTTTCAGATTCGAAGTTCAATTTTCGAAGCCAGTAAAAGGAAAAAGCCCTAAAATTAGGCAAAAAAAAGAAACAGAGAACTTTTAACAGAAGAAAAAATAAGATTTACAATCAGTATGATCTCAAATTCAGCAATGACAGAAAAAACACTTAAAAGAATTTAACAAAATGAAATTAAGACGTAAATTTTGAACAATTACAAATATAAGAATGCAAGCTATTCTACTGTTTGTACAATTTCAACGTCAAAAAAGACAAAAAAAAATCCAAAAATTTTTAGAACCAAAGTTCAAATTTCAAAGCCAGGCCTAAAAATAGGCCACGGAGGAAAAAGTGAAACCTTAATTCTCTGCAATTTCAAAGGTAGCAAAGGCATGAACACTTAAATTTCAGCATATAGAAAACTAAAGGTAGGCTTCTAATTTAACAAAAAGACATAAAAACAAAGGTAGGAAAGGCAAAAACGCTTTAAATTCAGAAAAAATTAAAATAAACTTTAAATTTGCAAGATTTCAAAGGAAGAGATGCTTTAAATTTTAACGAATAAAAATTGATCTAAACCCCTTGCAAATTTAAAGCCGGTAGAGGCACAAAAATTCTTCAAGATTGAACTCAAGGTCTTGGGCTATTGGTGAGTTATAAGTAGTTTATAATCATCAATCCAAGTTCCATTCTCATTGAGTTCATTGGATGTTTTCAATAAGTGGTCATGGGGACACCTTGAGGTAGGGGATGAACTTCTCCATATGGACCAAGCGGAACATGGCAGGACACTCTGAATGTGGATCGCTTGCGAAGACATTAAGGACTCAAGCCCACCCCCATGTCCCACTTAGAGAAAGTGCTCCTCCACCACTCCAATTCATAGCTATTGTCTAATAAAAGTGTTTACCATCCAAAGTTTTTTCCGATGGGGTATGGGTGGAGTGGTTAAGATGGATGGTTGTATCTGGGTCTACACAAGTTCAAATCCCACTTAGGTTTGCTAATTGTTGAGCTTAAATGTTATATCTTGCCTGAATGTTCTCTGATTCATAGCTCCAATCAAAAGTGCAAAATCCATAGAATTTTAAATCCATTAAAGCTAACAAAATCCATAACATTGAATAATCTTATTAATTGAACAATTTCAAAGAATAATTTTAAATCCATTAAAGCCATCACAATCCATACAATTTTAAATCCATTAAAGCTAGCGAAATCCGTAACATTTTCAAAGCACAATTTTAAATCCATTAAAGCCATCAAAATCCATACAATTTTAAATCCATTAAAGCCAACAAAATCCGTAACATTTAATAATCTTATTAATTGAACAATTTCAAAGCACAATTTTAAATCCATTAAAGCCATCAAAATCGATATAATTTTAAATCCATTAAAGCCAACAAAATCCATAACATTTAATAATCTTATTAATTGAACAATTGCAAAGCATGTATTTTGGTTCATAGCTCCGGTCAAAAGCGTTTATCTATCTAAAAAAAATTCTTCAAGATTTAATATCAGAAAACATAATTTTTAATCCATTAAAGCCAACAAACCCAAAAGAAACATTTAATAATCTTATTAATTGAACAATTTCAAAGTGATTACCACACAAACCAACTAAAATTTTAACAAGAGGAAAATAAGATTTAAAGGCATAACATCCTGACAATTTAACAGAGCAAATTGATTATATCGTCCACTGATTTTTTAAAGGCATAAATGCTTTCAAATTTCTTGAATTCAAATCAATAGGAATTTAATTCCAATGACACCAAAACTCTTTCAAATTTCAAGATTTAAAATTCAAACGATTTGAAATTCAAAAACATAGAAAAACTTTTAGAGAAATAAGATTTAATTCTAAACAATTTCATAGATTAAAAAAACTTAAAATATTGACGAAGAAAATGGATTTAGAGTACATAAAATTGTTAAAGTAGATTAAAGCAAAAAAAATCCTTTGACTTTTAGAAAAGGAACAATAAGATCAGTAATCACATAATTAGCCAGAGGCTTCCACCTTTGAGGATGCCTTTGCTGGAATGTGTCAAATTCGGCATGCTCTTTCCCAGCGATGCAATTCCGGCAACATTGTTTCACGTTAATGTTTTTGGTGAATAAATATCTATCATTTCAATCGCCCTCATCCTCTGTAAGATTTGTATTCACCGGTCTAGAGTTGACCAGATCCGCTCCCGCAAAATTCCCTAATCCAATAGAGCAAGAAAAAATCTTTTGTAAATCCACACAGAGAAAATTCTTCTTCAAACCCCTATACATTCCTGGATCTGAGTACTCTGCCGCTCACTTAGCTATTTGCGAGGTAGTATATCGAGAGATGGATGAAGAATCGGTAAAGAGAAAAGAAAGGTTTCGGGCAATGTACATGGAAGCAGGGTAGAGTGGAACAGGCACAAAAAATGAACAAGAAATCTCCCAGTCTTCCCCAGGGATTCTCTCCAATCCCTTCAACGACTCTTCATCCCCACCCACATCTCACAACAATTCCAGGTTTGATTATTACACCGACCCACTTGTTTCTTTCTCTTCCAACAAGGAAAAATCAAGGATCAATAATTATCACAATTATGCTTCTAATCAAAGCCCCAATGGATGACCTAATAGGCCTATGACAATGAAGTCTCATATGAATGGTTCTATACCCGTTAAATCCTATGTGGAGCAGAAACAAATGAATGCAGGGAATGTATAAAGCCCTGCAGATTTAGGTCCTTTTGGGTCACCTGTTTCTGCCTACAATATGTCTTCTGGTTCTCAATATTACAGTAGCCCTTTGCCCATGTCCCATGTCCGAAGGTTCAATCACCCACCGCCACCGTTATTTCAACAACAACGTCAAAATCAGAGCGGTCCACAATCTAGGGGATCTAACAATTCAAGCAATTGAAGACCTCTACCCATGACATTAGGGGCTTTTATCGAATACTTTTATTAGGTTAACCAACATACATGTGAATCTCAATTAATATGTTGTCATGCTTGCTCGAGGTGTCAAAGATAATATTTTCCCCCAAGCCTTGTCCCAAAAATTAAATTCATCCGTGGAGACATCTGAGGCGAAAGTAGAAGAGACATAGAAACAAATTAATCCTAAAGAGGTTGATGAAGTACAGTGGTAGTCGAGAAATTGGAAGGCGGATTTCCGTGCGAGTTTGATTTCAATGGCGGCATGTTTACTGAGGGTTATGTCCATCATATCTACAAATTTAATCGCTCCAATGAGTCAAACTAGAGATTATGCTTCTACAACAAACATATCAAGAGTAGTTGTAAGAAATTATGTGTGTAGCCATAAAATTAATGAAAATTAATAAGCTGAGCTTTGTTGAATCAAATTTTTATTAGAGGGTTTTGCAAATTTTTCTTTTATTTTTACCCACAGAAAGATTCAGCCTTTTAATTTTAGAGAAAATTTCAGCGTTATATTTACTTATTTTGGGTGTGAGCGCCAAAGACGTTGTGTTAATTGCCCGCATCGTTGTTTATTGCATTTGGTGAAACTAGTAACATCATTTGGGATTTATGGCTTTTACTAAAAAAATACACAAGAAGAGGTTTCATTTGTATTAGTTGGATAGAATTTGACAAACTGCAGAGAAGCATTAAAGACTCCTAGAGTATGTTATGTGGATAACCCTCAGGTAGAGGAATGAAAAATTATTATATTATCTGTTGTAAGGAGTAACAAAGTGGTAACTTGGTAAGGGTAGTAGGATCGAAAGGAAATATTGGGTTTATCAAAGTTTCGGCAGCCAAAGGTTATAGGTAGGTGGAGGATGCAACATGCCTTGTGAATCTCAGTTAATATGTGGTCATGCTTGCTCAAGGAGGTGTCATCCCTTCGATCATGATAATATAATTTGCCCCAAACCTTGTCCCAAAAACATTGAGAATTCATGCAGTCGTCAGTGTATAAAGATATGTCATTTTCCCGAGGAATGTCAACGTGATAATTGTAATCTTCTTTTCATGAGACATGCTAGGCTCCGTTGTGATCAGCCACGCCGAGAAACCTTAAGTTGTGAACATCCTTGTATAGGACTTTATAGGGAGACCTTTCGCAAGATTTACAAGGGGTGTTATCCCAAGCATGTGGGTATCATTTCACAAATGACTCTAGAAGAATATGATTCGTTTGATGCTTGGTGATGGAATGAGCATATTTGTTTGTTGGGCCTTCCCCTCACTTCTTATGTATCTTTTACTGCAATTCGAATATATCTTTTAATACATCTTAGAATTATTTTCACAATTTTAATGTTCTAATGAAATAAGACTTCTCCTCACAAGTGGATTATTTTTACAATTCTAATGTCCTACTAAAATTAGAATAATACACCTTTAACCTATAAAAATATTTACATATTAATAATATTTTAGAATAAATATCAAAATTTGTGATTTACTATGGAAAGGAATGCTAAATTATATCTCATATAATTCTTAAATTATATATACATATGTGTGTGTACAGACACACACACAAACTAATTATTGACTAATTTTATAGAGATAATGAATAGTTTCATTATAAAAAAAAGATCTAAGGCCTATAATTAATATTTTATAGAATTAATACTTTATAGCTAAAATCATTATTTATATTATTATCTTCTCGGATGTTATTTGCAACTCATGTGCAATTGCTAGTCATTTAAAACTTTAATAGAGAAAAATAAAATTTAAAGTCCACTCACAATCAACGCCAGGGAAGTCAAAATTGTATAAATTATTGCGAAAGAAAAGCATCAATAAAGTCTGAACGATTGCAAATGGACAATAAAAGAATCAAATCTAAACCCAAAAATATGCTTTAAATTCCATATGATTTCAAAGAAAGGCGTTTAAAATTTAACAAAACAAATAGGATTTAAAGTAATTGGTACGATTTCTTGGCACAGTCGGGCGTGGCGTAAAAATATCAAAACAGATCAAAATGCATAGTCAATTCTATTTCATATTCCTTAAAAATGCAGTATGTTCTATTTCATGCATAATTTAAGTTTTAATTTAATCTCAAACCTTCGGAAACTTTATAAATAAATTAAGAAAGAGAAACCGACCCAGAGAACTATGTATTTAAAAACATGTAGAAAATGCTATATAATATGGGAAAATGTTAATTAATTCCCAAATAAATAACATACTAGCAATCGCATGTGCACAATACAATGTGAACGGCGAATGGTATGTGTTATTTGATTTAGAGGTATAGTTATTACTTTTGTAGTTAATGTTGATAAGGGGTGTGATTGATTTTGTAAGTGTATGAATATAGATGAAGCATTATATTTATAGGTTCTATCTCTACATTTCAAATTTGTTAGAATTTCGTACATATACATTTGCATATCTTATATCATGGGTGGTAGTGTTTTGCTGACTATTTTATTTGAGCTTAACATGAATATATGAAGACTTATGTACATTAGCTGATTTTATATCATGAGTGGTAGTCTTTTGTGGCCAATTGTTTTTGGCACTAAACATGAATACATTTGATACCACATTGGATAGTTAATTACTTTTGTAGTTGATGTGGTTTGTAATTATTTGGGGGAAATTGTGTTAGTGTTGCAACGTGTTTGAGACGGTGGTTGCATCGGTTGTTTGGTTGGTTTTTTTATTGAAAAATACTTTTTGTACTGTCGATAACATGTTGATAAGGCTTGGATACAAGAAGTGTTGAGTAAGTAGTAGTGGAGGTGCTATCAAAGTAGAGGGTAGTATTTATGAAGGGTTGTTTTGGTTGAGTGATAGTAGTCTTGACTCCACCTTTCTTCTTGCTCCAAGTGTTGGTACGTGCACCATTTTTTAGTATCTTTCAAATGAAAAAGGAGGGGAAATGCAGATTAGCAAGCGAGGCAACTCTGGAGAAAACCGTGAATGTTAGACCTTGCCTTTATGTGGTTCCAATGTCGATAATTGCTTTATGCAAAGTAAGTCTCTGGGACTTGTGGATGGTTAATCCCTAGGCCATTTTAATTGTCAATTGTCTTTGATTCCCTCTCAAAATAGGGGGCATTGGAATATGTAATAGGTTGGAGGGATCCCAACATGGGCCGATGTATCTATCAAATTTGACAGTGATAAATAAAGGTAATGTTGGTGGTGGCATTGATGTGTCGTAGACAATGTCGATGATTGTTCCTGTAGCACCATTTACAAGGCCTAGGTCAACCCATAAATTAGCAATAAGCATGATTTTTTGTTGTTTGCATAACAAAACTTTGTGTTCCAATTGATCATCATCAGAATCTCCTGCATCTCGCCTGTTTCTTTTAGCAATGGAGTGGGTGATTAGAACGTTCAATGCTTTCAACATCTAAAGGTTGTGGGTGTTCACGAGATCATTTTTGCAAACAAATGTGGTGCGTCCTTTAAAATGTTGAGCTCTTGCCGAATTAGGTGTGATTCGGTGCGAGACATTAGGAGTTCCCAGTCCTTAATAAGAGGAGTTCAATCTTGCATGTGGAGCAGTAAATTTCAGAATGAAACTTGTGCATTGGTTGTTCCTTGTTGCCGAAATATTGTTTGCAATGTAATGGAAGAATGGAATCCCTTTCAAAGGCTAGCTCCATATGAATTACTTGCATAAAGAGGACTATCCAAAACCAGTGGTAATTGGCCAAGGTCGCCGAGGAGGATGACAGATTTGTTCCCAAATTCAATTTGTTTTTGAATGTGGGAAAGCCTCGCATAGCCTGTAGTCAATTTTTCTTAGCAACTTTGGGCTAATGAAACTCATTTCATCAATAAGAATATATTCTATATGTTTTAGTGACTCTTGAAAATATGATAATGCATGGCCTTCAAGGGGTTTTAGTTCTTTGATTGGAATACGAAGGTTTGCATGGATTGTGGATGCAGAGACGTTGAATGTTGAAACACCGGTAGGGGCGAGCAAAAGGAGAGGTGAGTGAAATGTGGTTGCCTCCTAAGAAATTTTTTGATAATATAGTTCCTCCTTTCTCTAGGGATCTCATAAGAAGCAACTTGATAATGTACTTCCTCCTTTTCTTTGAGGGCTCCTAATGGTCTAAAAATCTTTATCCCCTCCTTACTCAGAAAATACTCACTTCTATTCTCTGCAACATGGTTTCCCATAAGCACAAGACCACATGCTAAATAATTATAGAATCCTAAAAACCTTCCTTAAGTAGCTCCTTTCAGTAGACCAAGGAAGTTGTTACAGTTGTTTTCCACCAAGATAACCTATTTTAAATTAGTTTTCCGGTTTTCCCACAGATAAATTGTGAATGCATTGATAAGCCTGTAAATTTTACTGCTTTCATGTGCCATTAGCAATTGAAATTACTGCACCCAATGTTAAGTAGAAGCCTAATGCTCCTTAAAAGTGAACAATTTTGTAATCAACTGATAGGAAGAGTTGCTAGAAAAATATAAGATTATACAGTTCCTTGGATGATTGACACCTAAATTGACACAAAATGTAGAATACTACAGTATCATTTAGAGCAAGAAAGCATCAAGCATACAAAAATGAAGTATTAAATTCTTTAATTTTGAATTAAATACAAGTTAATACTTCGGTTATTTCCATAGGAAAATGGAGATCTGTTAAATAATCCAATATATTCTTGTATAGTCATAATTAGATTTGCAAGAGGACATCTGATTAACTCCGTGATTCTTCAGAAGTTGTACATTTTAATGGAATTGTTGTGACTTCGAAATCCATGCCAACAAGATTTACACGCCCAACATCACAACCCAATGATTTGACTTAGATGCTTCCCATGTTGTAGCTTAGTATGATATACATTTAATGGAAACCTCCTGATTCTCATCTAAAAGACCCCAGAGAGTATAAGCATATCGTCTGACTTCTAATGAATAAACTACAATGGTTGTTATTTAGCTTTAATATTATGTGAAGGTTAGAAACAACCAAGTCTTTCCGAGAAATTTTGCATCAATTGGATTTGGTGCACAAATAATCACCTTTCATCTCAAACACCTACCCAATCTCAATCCTTTCAGTATTTACACATTCATGAATGATGAGGCAATGCCTTTTATACCATCCACAATTATAAACTACAACACATTTAGCTTTTCTTTTCTAATATAACAAACAAGACATATTTGAAGATGCATGGGAATTGAGAGAATGTGAATTGTGCATTCTCCTACCTAGATTATTACAATGCTTCGAGCCTTATGAATTAAAATAAAAATAAAAAATCAAATTATATATTTAAAAATAAAAAAACTCCAATGCTTACAATCTTGAAATAGCCCTCTTTCCTTTGAGAATCATTCATGCAAAGTTCATAGATACAAACTTTACAATTGTTTGTTTAGCACCCAGAACAAGTATCTAAAGCTGTGACTGATACCCATTACCCACCACCATGTGATGGAAGAAAATAAAATGGGTACCAATTTAAATCCATGGTCAAATCTTAGTGCATTGCTAAAATTTGTTCTCACAACACCAGTGACAAACACAAAACAATGAACCTAAAGTTGTGACCATACCCACCACAAAAAAACAATCTACTTTGGGTGGCGGTTGAAAAGAAAATGGGCTCTAGTTTAATTCCATGAACAATGTTACAAAACACCCAATTACTGATATATTTGATCATAGGCATTCTCACCACGATATACCCATTTTGGGGATATAGAAAAAACCTTGCACCAGAGCATAATTTGGGGATATAGAAAAAAACCCTGAACCAGAACATAACTTGGGTATTACTTCAGAAAAAACAATGGAATCCCAAACTGCATTCATTCAAGGCCTACCGACATCGAAAATTCACAATTTCATATGCATTAATACCTGTGTCTTTTTCTCCTATTAATGCTTGAGCCATGGTATCCAGAGATTCACAGTCCTCATCATACTCTTCTCGGATATTTTCATGAATGTTTGAGGAACAAATTTCCCATTTTAGGGCCCTGCATTCTGCGAAAAAGAATGACTATAATAAATGAACATTCATCTATTTCAAATCAGTGATTTCAGTTGCCACCAAAATCATGCCATGGACTCTGCTTATTATATAATCAAATATGTTGCACTTTGTTTACTTGGATGAACTCTATTAAGATAAACTTTCTTTACAAAATTTGAACAATATAAAGAATGAACACAGAGAAATCCCTTGGTGGGGGTTGAAAGGGGGACTCATATGCTAAATTAGTCTCTGGCTTTGCAGTGACTTAAAAGGAAACCTTGACATTTACCTTTCACTTGGATGATTTAATTGGTGAAGATGCTTGGCTCACATACAAAATATATAGTAAGATTTGGTAGCTTACTCAACCCGCTCATTCAGTTGGTTTCTCATGTGTAATGATACATTTCAACATGGAATTTCTCAGATAAAAACAAAGTCTCTTCTGCTCAAAAAATGGTAGACAAATCATCTAATGATGTTGAGGTGTAACCACTTAAGGACCTAACTACAATAAACAAGTTTGCACTTTATCTCATATTTGTGAGCTTGAAAAAAGCTTGAGCGGAGTAACCAGATTTTCTGATTATCCATTAATGGGGTTTAACAACCTGAGATGAGCTTGATCACCAACATTTATATTACATTGCCATAAATAAATCGAAGTTACGGGATCCAACTTACTTGATACAAGGTGCCCCTGTCTGTTTGAATGGGATTCAAATAATATAATGTGGGACTGTTGTTGTGCATAGTGCCATATTTGTGCAGAGAAAATTGACAGGATATTAATGGAGATTTTAGAACAGAATGGACCATTTCAATGAGTCGTATGCGAGTAAGTGGTAGCAGAGTGGATCACAAATACAAGTAGTCGTAAGAACCATTTACGAGATTTAATTTATAGCCTAAATGGTATCTATGTAGAGGCTTGGGAAGATGTGCAGTATGTAACAATCAGATTGGGCAGGAATAGTGGAGAATGAAAAAGAAACGTGGTTGTAAACAAACCAAATCAAAACATAACACCAATATAAGACATAGAAGAAAGAAATCCCAAAACAAGAACCTTAAGCCTTAAACAACTTCAAAAATCCTTAAAACCTGGTAAATTCCAGCGTGCATCAGATCATATGAACAAAGAGAGGGAATAAGAGGAATTGAAGGAGGGATTTCTTACTTCTTTATTGATTTTTAATTCCCTCAAAATTTAGCCTCATGACAGAGATTAGGTTCAAACTCAGGCTTGCCATTTCAGCTACACCCTGATTGGTTTTATGGCTTGTCCAGTGAATTTCCTATTAGGTATAAAAACTTAACAAAAGCAAGTAATCCAAGAAGTAAGACCGACATGCAGAATACCATCACAAAGGCATTCCTGAAACACTAATAAATAAAAACTACAAAAAATTACTACCCTAAATAAAAAAACTAACCTCCAATTTAAGGCTCTGCCTCCAGAACTAACATGTGGAATCTGGAATGCAGATAATCCTATACACACAGGAGAGAGAATTCTAAACAAAGATAGACAATTGTAAATATGCAAATACCCAGGCAGGAATGGAGAATTAAGTACACTGAAATCTGAATGCCAATTGCACCTTTGAACTTTTCTTTTATTCATAACCACTATTTCTGAATTATAGCAAAAGGAACAAATTCCACCCTCCAAAATAGACCTTCCTACTCTCTAAAAATTATTGTAACAGCCAACTACCAAGAAAAACAAGCTAGCTCTATCTAACACTTTGTTATTTTTCTATATACGCCCCTTAAATATTTTAGTTTTGGTCTGCATCACATTGTGGCCCTGGTTCTGGTTCAGATCAGATGGGCTAGCTACCCTTGAAAGTTGATAATATAGACAAAGTATATTCTGTAAAATGGTGCTCAGTCTCTCTCTAGCTAATGTAGAAAGGGGTGCTTTCATTTCCTAAAAAATGTCTGTTTGTACGCAATAGAGTAAGCACGTGACAACAGGGATTAATAATCCCTACCATTTTGTGAAAGTCTGGTTTTTTAATTAGAATTTTGGTAAAACGCTAACTTCTGTGGCAAATAACATTCAGGAAGCCATTAAAGAAGAGTTTATTTTTGGTAAAGAAGAATAACATACCTACACATTAATAATGCCTTAGTAAATCTAGTAATTCCTTTGTTGTCTGCATCCAGAAATCAAAATTCATATTTGCGCCGAGTTGGATACTTTTGGATTAGGTTACGACCAATGTTTGTAAAGCCTTTTAACATTTTGAAACTCTCGGCCAGAAATTCTAGCTTAGCTCTCCACCAGGATGCTTGTTGTGAGTTTTAATCTCTTGGGTAGAAATTATAGGCCACTGGTGTCAAAACAAAAGCCCCATTCATAACTATAAATTGCATTGGATATAAATCGCCAGTGACCTCTGCTAAAGTTTTGCTGGCGTATTTTCGACTGGCCTATCAGTTCTCTAATTACATTCAGATGTTTATGCTTGAGACATCAACAGTTTTGATATGGCTTGAGCTTGACTTGAATGGTTAGGACTGCGAATTTGTTGTGCTGAAGTCTTTTTGTTGGACATCCCAAAATATTGAGACACAAATATGTGCATATATTTGGTATTATTCATTTGAAAAAATAAGTTTCTAAAGTTTATAGAATGTATTTTTAGAGTATTAAGATTTATGAAAACATTTTTACTAAAAAACTCTTAGGGCATGGTCCCATGGAGTGGGGGCTGCATAAAAATTTCAGTGGGTGCTGCTGAGCGAATTTAGGAGCATTTTAGCTGTTTTTGGGTCCCATGGTTTTAATTTTTTTATTAACATTTTCTGCTGAGAAATAATTGGAGCCCATTGTAGTTTTATGGTCCCGTGGAGTTTCCTACGTGAAGCTGAATACTGCTCGATTTATACATGACTGTTTGTTTTGAGAAGGTAGCACATATCATAGATTTCTGCAACAACCTTCATGACTGACTGTTTGCACTTTGAACAATATATATCTACTGAAAGCACCGTAGTTTTTCTGCAATAATAAAGTCTGCATCAAATCTCAGAAGACACAATAACTTTATAATGAGCAAATTAAAAAATGGAATTCAAAGCAGAAATTGAAACTTTAGGAACTATTCGACACAATTAACAACAATAAAGGAGAGTAGTTTTTCCTCAGATTTGAGCAAGAATATATTAACAACAGTAGGTGACAATGGAGAACCGATGGGTACCCTCTCTGTTCAAAACATAACATCGTTGGAAGGAGAAGAAAATGGATCTGATGTAAATATCAGCAAGTTAAGAGGTTTCATTGTCAATAAGTTCCTTGATCGGCAAGAGTCTCAGAGAGAGGAATATTAGTGAACAAAGGAAACCTCATCAAAACTCATGCAAATATCGTTGTGCTCTATCTTTTTATCCTTCACAAAATCTGCAAACCCTCTGAATTTTTCATTAGTGATGCCAATTTAAATTTAATCTACATTATTACTCTTAGTGGTTTGTGTGGTTTGTGTGCCACTTTTTATTAAGTTGAATGTGTTAATATGATTATCTTTGCATGATTTATTTTATCTCTTGATTCATATGATTCTATGAACTCTAAACATTTGGCGTGGTTGGATTTATCTTGCAGCGGAGAATGAAACTCATGAGAGCAAAAGGAAGTGTGAATATAGAGATCTTGAAAATCGGATGGTAAGTTGCAGCAATTATGTTGGACAACAATCCACATTTCTAGAAAGGTCCTTAAAGTCCTATTGAGAAACCTCAGTGCAAGGGACCAAACTATCTCATAGGATGCATAAATGCAGAGGATCTGAATGTACCATAGACAACATGATTGCAGATAGGAAATGTGAATAAGACTTTTGAAAGACCCTAATTTAGTCTTTCCTCACCATTGAGTACTTTCATGTATAAGATATCTGTTTTCTTTTACTCATCTTGCACCCTCATTTTGCAGAGTTTTCTTACACATTGAAGGCTACAACTAAAAGTGATGTGTATAGCTTTGGAGTGGTGCTCTTGGAACTGGTGACTGGAAAGTGACCAGTCGATCCATCGTATGGAGAGGGAGCTAACATTGTCAAGTGGGTTTGCAGGATGTTTGAGAAGGAAAATGGTTTTCAACAACTTTTTGATCTTCAAGTTTTTGAGTTATACAGAGACTCAATACTTGCACTCCTCAAAATTGCTCTTCACTATACCAATTCCTTGCAGCATGGAAACAGGCCTACCATGAGGAATGTGGTTGAAATGTTGCCAGATGCAGATCCACATCAAAAATCAAAAGTGTCATTCAGAGAATTGGTGGTAAGCCATAAGTCATGATATTACATGAGAGAAGTATGATATAGTTTTTGCAATTTCACAAGGCCACAACTATGCTCAGAGTTTGATATGGTATGTTACTCAATAGTAGACATTAACATGTCTTTCAGGGATATGAACATGGATCTTTTCTATGAAATCCCATTGATTCACTTCTTGAGCTCATCTCAATTGACCACAGGAGTCTGATACTTTCTTAGGCAATACCTTCAAGGATTCAATTAACAGGTTGCCCAAAAGGCAGTAAGGTCATGATTGAATTACACACTGAATCCCTACAGGTTGCCCAAAAGAAGTTTATTAATTATTATTGAATCCCTACAACATTTTTATTTATTTTTTCCTTTCCAATTTGTAATTAGAAATTACTGATTATTTGGTGCTTACCATACAGTGAACACCGAGGAGAATAGGCCCTATTTCTGAAAGTAGATGGAAATTGAGTTTTTGTATAGAACAAGCATTTTTTTATATAGTTAGTCTATATATTCAGGCATGAATACAACTGTACTTAGAGTGAACAATATTGGAATACATATCACATTTTTACACAGCCACTTTAAATTCAACTGCAGTTTCAGGAAAAATAAATTCAAGAAAAGAAACCTCAATTCTGTTGTAGCTAAGTGTGCAGAAAGCAAATCCATAACCACTCACAAAGAATGCAATAATGTTCAATTTTCCAGGCCTACATTACTCAACATTCTAATGATTTGTATCACCAGTCTTTTCTAAAGAACACCAAATATAAATATACTTCAAAAAAACAAATATACTTCAAACTAGCCAATATGAACTGAAAATACAATGATGCTCAAAATAGCATTAGCATCATAAATATTTCTAACTGATAAATGAAGTGGTCGAACAAGGATTATATGATATCATCATTCATGTCGTGGAAGACAGTTGAAAATTGTTGAAAATCTAAAAAAAATCGAATATTTAAGTGCACAATACATTGATTATTATTGTAGATGCATTTGAAAATTTGCAATTCTTCTCCAACATGTGCAGGGTACATTATCATTCACCAACTTTTACTCAAAAATATTGAAGTCATTTGCAACAAATGTGGCTTGCCATTAGAAAGCTTTCAAGTTGTACAAGGAAACCTCTTTTCAATGCCTCCATTGCCAGCAATAATGTCCATATATTTATAAACACCAAATGAGGTGCTTGTTGGAGGTGTGTGTTACACAAATAAAGAGCACATTTACAAAGTACCATGGAAGAATGAACATAATAGAGATTGCACATTACATAGAATTAGATAGCTGCAACTTTCTCAGTATAACGGAGCTTAGATACAATAGTTGTGGCACAAAGAGATTACAACAAAATGAAAAATCCATTCCTTGACCTTCATCATGATAAACACATTAATTAGAAACATGTTATTTGAATTTTACATCCTGCTGGCTCGAATTGAGCATACATATATATTGAAATCATAATGACTAAAACAAAATACCTTTCTCATTCTATGTTCCTTACATGTCCACATTATTGGCATTGCCATTAACAAATTCCATTAAGGCTGCTCGAGCAAGTGTAGCAGCGGGATCACCCACTTCAATGGTTGGTATATTATTTTCATGTTCAAAAACAACATCATCACATGCATCAGTGTCATCTTCTGCAAACGTTAACACCATATTATGTAGTATGCAACAAACAAGAATGGTCTTGGGCAACATTTCCAAATTTGGGTGCCACATTCTGGATTCTAGAATCTGCCATAACTGTTTTAGCCTTCCAAATGCGCATTCGACAACAATGCGTGTGGATGACAACTTAAAATTAAATTCTCTTTGAGTAGTAGTTACAAATCCACTGAAAGGCGTGATTAACCATGGTAAATTGGTAATAGTGGATATCCACCATCGCCAATAATGTACTCCCTCATGTTGACTAAGCCAATAGGAACTGGAAGACCATTTAATCTCTCTCCTCCTTCACACATTCTATAAAAAGCTGAATTACGAAGAAGTCTAGAATCATTTACAGAACTTGGCCATCCAGTAAACACATCCATGAAATGCATATTGCTATCAACAATCACTTGTAATGTCATGCTATAATTGTGATCTCGATCATACCAATCAGATGAACACTCGTTAGGAGGAAGTCGGATTGGAATGTGAGTTACATATATAGCCCCACAATAATTTGGAAAACCTCATTTTCTACGAAATCCTTCTTTTACTTGCCCCAATGCCATATGCTCACTTGGCCACTGAACATTACTTCAAAACCGAGTGTACATGACATTTATGAACTTATTTATAGTTCTCACCGTGGTTGACTTTCCACAACCAAACAATTCACTAATGTTAACCATTGTCATTCCAGATGACAATCTTAACATTCCCATGGCCACTTGTTTTTCAACTGGAAAGACCCTGCCTTTTAGAGAGGTGGCAAATGAAAATGGTATTTCACCTTGTTTAAGGTTGTCATTCAATAGTTGACAAATATTTTGAAATAACATGTAAGGTATCCTAAAAATGCTGCGGAAACATTGATCATCACTTATTACTTCAAAAACATAGTGGTTCCACTAGTGTATAGAACGTGGTTTGATATACCACTCACCTTGTATCCTTCCTTCCCATTCAAAAGGAGATAAATCTGCATCAAGGATTTGACTTTGTTGTCCAAAAATGAAAGCAATAACCTCCATTTCCATGTCATCTGCGTCCATGTCATCTATCTTACGCTTCTTGAAAATGCGTTGCATATTTTTGAATCTTGAAGATCATTCCATATTTACAATGCTAATTGGACAATAATTGATGCATTTGAAAATAATTTCAGTTTTTCTATTGAAGTAGGATTCATTGTATGTAAATGGATAAATGTAAACATTGTTCTCCTCCCTTCAAAAAAACATACAAAAGAATGCACCATTAAAATATATCAAATAAAAAATGATGATACAACTGACAAATAGAAAGTTGAAGGCTTATAATTAAATTAAATTGCAAGTATTGAAATACATTGGATTTTAAATGTTACAAGATAATAACATTTGGATGTTGAAACAAGATAGTTTTATTTTTCATAATTAGCAAGTATAACAAACAATTTTCAAATACTTCTTTATTAATGTACTTATTTCAATCTCATAACAAGTATCTAGAAAATCCACTAAAGAGCAAAAAACAACAACAATATAACAACATTTGGATGTTGAAACAAGATGGTTTTATTTTTCATAATTTGCAAGTAAAACAAACAATTTTCAAATACATCTTTATTAATATACTTATTTCAATCTCATAACAAGTAATTAGAAGATCCACTAAAGAGCAAAAAATGACAACAATATAATCCAAGTATGTGATTTAAAGATTTATTTGTCATTTGAAAATGACTCTGTCATCTTCAACATTGCCTGTCCAATAGCATTCATAGCTGAAACCATGTTCATTTGCACATTAATTTTTTGCTCCTCTATTTTGAACAGTCTTTCCTCATTCTTATCTTCCCTTTCACGATCTATTTCATGGCATTTCATATGCCCCTCTTCAGCCATCTAAAATGCAGAAATCACTAACTTGTTGCTTTCAACAATGTTGTCTTTAATACTTGTTGTTTTGTTGCTTGTTTTCCATTTTTTACCTGTTGAAATTTTTTCCTTTTCCTTTCTAGTATTCAATGAGCTTTCACCAGTCATCGCCGGTATCTCACACTCTTTCAATGGCTCATTTTCAATTGGAGAAGATCCACCCTCAGTGAATGCATATTGTGTGTCAGAAGTATCAATCGATATTTTACCAGGATTGATAGCTCTATCATTACCAAAGCTAATATTCATGGCATCAAAGAGTTCCATGGAAAAGTTTTGGAAGTTTCTTTTCTCTCTCTCTCTCGACCTGTCATACTCCAATAACTATCATGCCCATAAGGTATATGTGCTTCATAGTCTCTTACTCTTTTGTAATCAAGTAACACATGCTCCCACCGATCTCGACATTGACTCGTTGTGCGGAGGAGCCCATGAGTACAACAATAATCTTCCACAATTCTCCATTTCTCAGCTTGTTGTTATAGTTCTTTTCATTGTTCCACCATTGAGTTGGGTGTCTCTCTCAATACGCTTTGCTTCAATAAGGAAAACAATGTGTCTGCGATGCTCCAACGAGCCCTGCCCTTTTGTGCAGGAGGAACTGAAGGTTGATTTCCTTGGCTATGTGGCTCTTTGGTTGACATTTTCTCATGATGAAGAGGGGAATCATTGATATGTTCCAAGTGAATACCATTTGTAGGTATGTTTACTTCATCAATTATCTTTTCTGTACTTGGAACATAAGTAGGAATGATTACTTCTTCATTGCTCATTTGTGTACTTGGCACACAATAAGGGTAGTCATCATCTATAGAATATATATCATCATCTGTTATATCATTTTGTGAAAGCATTGCAGTGAACCTCCTAAAACCACCCTTCATTAGATTTGGACGATATAATGATTTATCCATGACAACAAAGAACGAAAAAACCTTCACTGAAACCTGCAATAAAATATACAATCAAATATTTAAATACACATAATGTAAAGATAAACAAATCATTATCACCAATTTCTACATTCCTATGCATGGTGAAGGTTTGCTACAATTTTTTTGAGCTTTTAAGGACAAGTCTCAAAGACAATGACGTAGAATTCACTTAGGATCACATACAAATGACATAGAGTTCACATAGAAATGAAATAGGATCACATAGAATTCATGACACTACAACTACTTACTTTGGCAGTATAAAGAATTCAAATACACATAATGTATAAATTTTAACATTTAAACAGATTCTACAACTACTTACATTGGTACTGTTGGGAATGGCTAGAGAGACCTTGAAGATACAATGTGGGGCATGTGGCTCAAAATATATAATAAAATTCCATTTGCAATGTAGGAAAATAGTTTTATTATATCTGTTTTAAAATCCCTCTCCATTTCTAAGTTGCTTTTCAGAGGTGATTTTGCAACCATAATGGATAGTGGAACATACACAGATGAAGGATGTCATAGAGACCTCTAGAAAAATCATTTTTTGTTACATAAAAAGAAAATAGAATAAATGGCAAATTAACGACCATCCTTTGCTTGCCATGTAATACAAACATCTGGTTTGAAAGTGTAAATAATATCTGAGGGGAATAATAAAACTTTCATGGCCCTTGACTCACTATTCAACATTGTGAGTGCATGGTTTGGATTACATTGTTCACAGTTGAAAGAACTCAGTCTCAAGTGGTAGGGCAGAGAACTTCATTCAAAGGAAGTTTGAGACCATTCTTTTAGGTCAGAGTCTTAACTTACACTGCTGACAAGAAGAAAGATCAGAAGAGGTTATGCCAAATACATGAAACAATTATCCAAGCGGACAAACATCCCTTGATTTTAAACTTAACGCTCTTCACAAATTTGGGACTGCGAAATCCTCCAATTAAATCAAGATAAAAAATATAACAATAAAATTAATTTGATTTCATTCAATATTTCAGCTTATCATGTTTCAGTTAATTTGAGCATCATTCCCCATTACCTATACAATCTCTTGGAAGTATTATTGGATTGTCAAGGACTTGCAAGAATTCAATTTGTCCTTTTACTATGGTCTTTCATGGATGTTAATCCAGTTTGTTTTGTTACCAAGAACTGTGTGTTACGTCAAATAGGGAAGGTCATACACCATTCATGGGTTACACCAATTGTACAAATCATACTAGTCACTAGTTACTCTCAGCCAGTCCATTCATGTGTTACACTCAATGGTACAGACTAGTCCATTCACATATGTTACAGCTAACACCCAACAATAGAAGCCAGTACATTCATGTGTTAGAATTAGGTGAAAACAACAAGTATTTATCCCAATAAGCATATATAGGTACGCATTGCTGGTACAAAAGATGGATCAAGGATGGTTTTTGATGACACAAACACTCAAAATTAGCTAGTTCACATGAGTTAATTTGAATGAAAATGTTGATTTTTGTCCCTTTAATTGTCAGCTCGTGGCATCCTTTGGAAAGAATAAAGTCAAAGTTTTCCTAAGTAAGCCTTGTAAATAACAACTACAGATTTATAATTATGTTTAATCATAGTGATGTATTACCCAGAAGTACATATCAAGGTGTTGAGTGAACAATACATTTTTTGAAGTATAATAATAGGGAGAATTGGTACTTGATATAGATCTTGGTGTCTAAACTCTTTTTGTGAGTTTCTTTAATCAATTCTTATAATGAAATGTTTGTATAATACTCTTTCATTCTGCCAGTAACAATGAGTGGAAAAATTACAATTTTGTTCGATCAATCACAAAGGAACAAGTAACTGTGTTAGTTCTAGCCTTACCTATAACAAGGCCTTAAGTCCCAATCTCTAGCCTGAGGTATTGAAGGAAATGGGAGTTAGGTGGAAGAAGCCATCAAGAGACATGATACAGTACATCAAAACGTAAATTGGAACTCAAAAATGGGAATAGTCTGCCAAGAAAGAAGGAAAATGAAATGCTTTGAGTGTTCTACAAGGACACAAGCGATTATGTGGCTATACCCATTGGAAATATAAATAGTGACCAAGAGAATACACAATCATAGGGATCCCGTGGCAAAGGATCAATGACCAATTGGTGAGTGGCCACTTTTCTCATTTATTGAGAATCTTACAGAGATTGCAAGGCTCCAGAAGTGAGAAGACAAAACCAACCTCAGTTATTGCTTTTGGGGGAATTCACAGTGATCGAGAACATACCAGAACAGAGGTGATTTAGAACTTTAGTTGTCGAAGGCTACTGGAGGTTTCTAACAGTTGCTTAAGGATGTTGAGTAAATAAAGGCCTACGAGCCTTACAAATTTTGTGTAAAACTTCTGTAGAGTCTTAGGGAAGTTGCAGAGTCTGCAACAAGTGTTTGTAAGGCCTTGAGAGGCTTAGGAAAAGACAAAGAAGATAGGAAAAGACCCACAATGTTGTAGATGTCATTAAGGCTTTGAATATAATGAAAAAGAGGATTATTTTTAATTGTTTTCTGTTGTGACTCTCGGATGCAGGGTTGGGATCTTGTTCACTTGAGATGCCTCCAATAAATTGCATGATATGTTCACTTAAAATGGTCTCAAGTGAAAAATCACAAAGCTTGATTGTCAGCAAAATGTTTCAAACAAAAGAAAGGTGTTGAGTATACTGAGACTTTCCCTTATTACTGATATCAGTACCGGCTAGATACTCTTGCTGCTAATTTTAACTAAGAAGTTTGTCGAATGGATGTCAAGAGTACTTTTCTTGGGAGTGACTTGAATGGAAAATTTATATGCACCAATTCCCTAGTGTTGCGTAGAATGGTTTTTTTTCCCTCATTTGTAAATTGAAAAAATATTTGTATGGATTAAAGCTTCATGTGAGAAGATTGATTGTTACTTTTTAAGTATGATCCAACTTTGTTAAACAGTCCAATGATAAACTCTGAATTGTTGTCTTGACTCTTGTATGTTGATGATAAGTTAATCATTGCTGAGTGTGACATCGACAAGATTCATGGTGTGAAGAAAATCTCAACCAAACTTTGAAATGATATACTCTTGTAAATATCCATGATTTAATCAAATAAAAAACAAAACATTGCACAATAAAATAATAAAACCAGAGATATTGTAATTCATTCGGGACAAATTCCCAATGGAGAGATTACATATAAATAGCTCAATGAACTCCTATAAGTAAGGAGTCAAGGCTAATCTCTAAGTCCTCTCAATATCCCAAATATCTCTCAACTATGAGTTGTGCATTACAACTGTTTTGCACACTCATATATTATTTTATAAATATTAAAAACTATTACTACCAAATAACCCAAACCACTCCTAAGTGTTCACACTATGAACAATATTTCTGTAACATATACAAGGGCTTGTTACATTGCTTCCTTGGTATGCAAGTATGGCAGTTAGGGATGGTGTTTTTCTCTCACAGCCTAAGCATGTTTCAAACTTTGTTAAGAAATTAAAAATGGATGAGTGTAAACTTACACCAACCCCTTTTAAATATGTAGTTAAGTTGATTGTCAGTTATATGAGCAAGAAGGTTAATACCAATTTGTACAGATAGTTGGAGGGAAGTTTTATTTATATGACTCGATAAACTAGAATCGTCTATTATGTCAACTTAATCTTCAGATACATATTAGCTCCTCGAGAGGTTGATTGGAAGGAAAAAAGAGTATCCTTAGATACACAAAGGGTACTTATCAGCTGCATATACAATACTTATCCAAGGGCGAGGTCACTTTGATTAGCTAGAGTGCTTCCAATTTGATAGAAAGTCAGAATGATGGTCACTCCACCTCGAGATTCATTTATCATTTATCAAAATGGGAATAGTCTGCCAAGAAATAAGGAAATTGAAAGCCATTGCTAAAAGGATTCGCAGTCAAAGCGAGAAAGAAACAAGTGCTTACGAAGCTTTAAAGGGCAGTTTATGCAAAGGTAAGTATTTTTGTTTCTTCGAGTGTATTTGATTGACTCTAATGCGTGGCAGCATGCAAACTACTTCACTTAGCCAAATCATACAATAGACAATCTCCACAAATACAAAAAATTGACTAGAGTATAGCTTCAAAAACACCGGTTTCTGTTTGTAACTTAAAATTGTATACAGAGAATGTTATGGCAATGAATTTATTTCGCTAAACTGGTAGTCTATGCAAGATTAAAGTATGTGGAGTGCAAAATTGCTTACCTCAAACTTCTCAGGATTCTTCCCACTGTCTGCAACTTGTCAGGATTCTTCCCACTGTCTGCAACTTGTTAGGATTCTACCCACCATCTACAACTTGTCAGGATTTTGCCCAGTGTGCTCCAAAGCACTGCAACAATGATTTTTTCTCAATGTTCACGTATCCACCTCCAAAGCACTGCTTACAAATAATTTCCATATGCAGGTATATAAGCTGAAAATTTCCCTCCAAATTGACCAAAAAGTGGCGGGAATGCATGTGTGTTACCAGATGGATAGAAAAACACCTAAAATGTAGCAGGAAATTGTCAGCCCCCCCTCTTCAGCCACCCCTTAAGTTGAACGGGAAAAATTGTGGAGCTCCTACTTTCTAGTCAAGATTCCAATTTTTCCTGTAGCTGGTTGAAAAATTCAGCATGGGACCACCTACATCATAATAATAGAACTTGTAAGCGGCTCCATAGGACCATGCCCTTAGTCTTACTCGCTAGTGGAGATGCTACCACCGCATTTTTGATCTTATATGACCCAAACTTGTCTCAAATTCTCAATTGTTGTGGTTTCAACCATTGTTTTAGGTACTTCTATGAATGCCCTTATTTTACCATAGTCGAATCATTTACATGATCTCATCTATCACCTTTATTGACCCCAAAATAATAATAATAATTATAATAAAAGGTGAGACTAAGTTTCGCAATGCCCAAACTCTTGAGGAATAAGACACATTGTTAATCGATTACCACAAAGATCTTTACATTGAAAAAAGCACACTAAGTTACAATTTCCCTTGAAATGAAAATACATAGCATATAGATCCAAAAACATGACGTTGTGAGTTAAATAATCATATAAAGAACTTACATATCCACTATACTTCTCATTTCCAAACTAAGATTTTGTAAGTGTAGAAATATAGATGAACCACTTCATTTAAAGGTTCTATCTCTAAATTTCAAACTTGTTACAAATTTGTACATATAAATTTGCAAATCTAATATCATGAGTGGTAGCATTTTCATGAGCTTGTTTATTTGAACTAAACATGTATACATGAAGACTTTTTGTACATGTGAATATTTTATATCACGAGTTGTTTATTTACACTAAACATGAATACATTTGATACCATTTTGGATAGTTAATTACTTTTGTAGTTGATGTGGTTTTAATTATTGCTCTTCCATGTTTGTGTCCTTCTATAGACGACAAAACTCCTGGCATGTTTGGCTTTACATAAACCTATCAAATGATTTGCTTAAATTTGAGAAACTCCAAAATAGGCTTGTGGGGTCGACATGTAAGGGTTATTACGCTGGTGGTAGGGTTTTCATCATTTAATACAAAACGCATGTACATCATAGTAAATTTATGAAAAATAATTTTAATTTTTTTGAACACCATGGAAAAGAAATAAAAAAAAGTTTAGAAGCAATGTGGAAAACCACAATTTCAATTTATATGTAATCTCCAAACATTTCTTGGTTTGCATATCCAACATTCAACAAAAAAAGATGATGGCACAGGGCCCCGGTTAAAACTTTCCTGCCCATGTGATTATATTACAGTTTTGGGGGAATTCTGTGTAATAATATTACAAGTTTTTGGAGCTATTATTCTAAATCAAACCCTATTAAAGGGAATTCCTGTGGAGGGAAACCAAGTGGAACCAGAAATGAAATTTGGTATGGTGAAATTGTTGGCCTCATCTGCTGTTTTGATAACCCTATAGCCTTCCCATGTTACACGCTTTTCCAACTTTTTTGCTAAAACGAGATCCATGCAACCTCACCCACTATCGTCCTCCTCCAAATCCAATTCAACAATAATTGTTGGTGCAGTGATTGGTGGGACATTGCTGCTTTTAGTGTATTTTTATTTTTAATGTGGCACAAATAACGCCTATTTCGATAAACCCAAATGAGTGCGGATTTTGCTATGGTAAACACAAAAAATGTCTAAATGGTGGAGGTGTTATCAAAGTAGAGACTAGTATTTACTGATGGGTTTTTTTGGTTAAGTGAAATTAGTCTTAACTCCTTTCTTCTTGCTCAAAGTACAATTTAAAAGACAACTACTACAATTTTACCTTTTGGTGGCTCAAAGTACATTCCACAAAGTGACCGGGATTTCCTACGAAACTGAGGGAATATTATTATTTGCATCAGTTAATTGCTGATATCCAAAAACCATAAGAAACAAAATTGAATTAGTCGTAGAGAGAATTTTTTTGGTTATATCTACACCTGTTTGAAGGAAACCTTGAAAAGTTTTTAATGGCAAGGAGAGGTTTCTGTAAAAGAAATAGAGCCATTTACAACATCATCTATTATTAGGGAAAGAGAATTAAATTTACAAATCATATCTTTCAAAACTTCACAAAGAAACATGTGGAAGAAGTTATCCTCACAATGTAGAAAGAGTGAAACAGATGGCTAACTGCAATGACACTTCCCCTGATAAATTGTTATTTTTCAATATCCTGCATATGATCAATTTCCAATATTATTTGAAGATCAACACAAGCCTGCCAAAAATTTACATTTAAGGTATAGTTGAAAGGAACATATAGTGAGACTAAGTTTTGTAACGCATAAGCTCTTGAGGAATAGGAATTGTTAATCGATTGCCACAAATATCTCTACATTGAAAAAAAGCACACTAAGTTACAATTTCCCTTGAAATGAAAATACATAGCATATAGATCCAAAAACATGACCTTGTGAGTTAAATAATCAGATTTTAGACACCATTTACCAAGAGATTCAAAATATCTTGAAGGAAAAAATAATTTTTCCAATTCATCACTCAGCTTGGGTGGCCAATATTGTACCAGTAAGGAAAAGAATGGTGAGATTTAGATTTGTGTAGATTTTGAAATCTAAACCAAGATTCCCTCAAAGATAACTATCCACTTCCCATGATGGATCAAATATATTGCAAGTTATTACTAGCTCAAAATGTTATCTATGTTGGATGGATTTTCAGGGTATAATCAGATTGAGGTTGATGTTCTGATCAACACAAGACAACTTTCACAACTCCATGGGGAACTTTTGCTTATAAGAGGATGCCATTCGGTCTGATTAATGTTGGTGCCACTTTTCAGTGGGCAATGGATTTGGCTTTTGGGTCCTTGAAAGGAAAATGTATTGTTGTGTATTTGGATGATTTAACTGTCTTTTTAAAAAAGGGAAGATCATTTCCAACATCTTGAAACTATCCTTCAGAAGTGCAGGGAACATGGAGTGTCCCTCAATCCAAAGAAGTCTATTTTGGGGTCATTGAAGGAAAGTTGCTTGGGCACATTATTTCTAAAGAGGGAACCAAGATAGATCTAGAGAGAGTGCAAGCTATTCAACGAATTCCTCTCCCCACAAGTAAAAAAGGTGTGCATTCTTTCTTTGGAAAGATAAATTTTCTAAGGAGATTTATTCCTGATTTTGCAGAGTTGACTATGAGCATAGCTCAGATGATGAAAGGAAAACAGTCCTTTGGTTGGACTCCGAGGGAAGGAAGCTTTTGAAAATATCAAAAAGGCAATCACCGAACTCCCATTCTTGTTTTCCCTGATTTTGAGAAGGATTTATTGATCTATTGCTATGTTATTGAGAATACTTTGGCTGCTATTCTAACACAGAAGAATCCTGAGGGATGTGAGCTACCCATTTCCTTCATGAGCTATGTCCTTAAAGCTCATGAATTGAAATACACTCAGATTGAGAAACATGCCTTTGCTATGGTTAAGGTAGTTAAACAGCTTTGTTTCTATATCCTAGTTCTCACTCTATTGTCTTTGTCCCGGATACAATGGTTAAGTCTATCCTCACTCAACAAGAGTTTGGAACCAAAAGAGGAAATTGGGTGGCAAAGGTGCAAGAGTATGATTTGGACATCAAGCCAACTAAGCTAGTCCAGGAAAGGGTCTCTGTGAATTGATTGCTACAAGTTCTAAAGATAACCCTTCTCAAGAAAATACACATATTCCCACTATTCTCTTCATTAGTTCAACAGATGAGTGGTATGCTGACATTTCCCATTTTCTTACTTATGGAGAATCCCGTATCACCTAAATGCTAAAGAAAAGAGAGCTATTAAACTAATATCTGCACAATATGTGCTTTGGGATAATTTCTTTATTCAAAAGAGGGATTGATGGAAGGTTTCTCAGATGTGTGGATAGAGAGCAACAAAAGAGGTTACTTAGAGCATTTCATGATCAAGCTTGTGGAGGACATTTCTCATCCATTGTGACTACTCATAAAATTCTTCGTGTAGGCTACTACTGGCCAACCCTGTTTCGAGATGCAACTAAATGGGTTAGTAAGTGTGAAGCTTGTCAAACTTTTGTGGGAAGACCTAAGCTAGCCACTCTGCCACTCAAACTAGTGGTGATAGAAGAACCTTTTCAACAATGGGGTTAGACTTCATGGGTACTCTTAATCCTCATTCCAAGTCTTTGGGCATACTCATGTATTAAGCGCCACTCGATTATTTCACCAAATGGGTGGAGGCCATTCAAGTAAAAAGTACAACTTCTGAAGTGGTATGTAATTTCATCAAGGAAAACATTCTTATTAGATTTGGGGTACCAAGTAAAATTGTTACTGATAATGCCTCCAACTTCTCTTCTTATGAAATGATGGATTTTTGTTATGGGTATGGAATTTATCTTGCACATTCTTCTAACTACTACCCCAAGGAAATGGATAAGAAAAATCAACAAACAAGAATTTGGTGACCATCATTCGAAAGCTTGTCAATGAGTCACAGAGAAATGACATAAGAAGTTGTATGATGCTCTTTGGGAAGATAGAATTACTCCCAAGAGGGCAATTGGAATGTCTCCTTTTCAGGTGGTGTATGGAACTAAATCCCAGTTTCAAAGTGATCGTGGAATTGCTAACCATGTAATCGATGAAGGCCATTGAAGATTCAAACTTCACTAGTGCTTTGGAGAAGAGAATCATGTACCTATAAAAGTTGGATGAGGACATATTGCAAGTGGTAGATAGGATTGCTACACATCAACAAAAAGTAAAGAAATTGTTTGATAAAAATGCCAGGCCAAGAGACTTCCAGGTTGGAGACATTGTTTTACTTTGGGACAAGAGGTAGGAGCCTTGAGGAAGTCATGGAAAATTTGATTCTCTATGGTTGGGCCCTTTCAAAATCAGGAACTTTACTTGGAGAAAATTATTTCTATTTGGACTATATGGATGGAACCTCTCTTCCATTGCCATATAGTGGGCAGTACTTGAAGTTGTTTCAGTCCTAGGTTGCTAGGTGGTCCTTTGTACAGTCTTGTATAGTTCTTATTTTTGGTCTTTGTGTGTGGTGTTGTGGGGTATCTCTTCGTATTGTTCCATTCTGTGACTCTATTTTTCCCAATGGATAAGGCACTCTTATGTTCTATGGAAACCCTGAGATTTTGGAGTTCATACTATGTCTTATTATCATGATACTCAAATCAAGTCATGTCCCTAGAAAGAGCCAGTTGTTATCACCTTCCCAAGATTTGTAAATTTTGTTCTCTGTTTTTGAGATTTTTATGGGTTTGGTGACTCTAAATACCCTTGTAGAAGTCTCTTAAGAAACAAATCTAGTTCTAAATAGTTAGTCATTTTTGAAATTTTGAGTTTTGAGGCTTTTCCAAGGTATTTTATGGGTATTTCGGCTTTTTCTACCCCTCATGTCCCAAGTTCATACGGGCCGTCTATTCCCCGATTTTCCACTTTTGCCGATTTGTCTTGCTTTTTCCTTTATAGTAAGCTATTTTGGCTTTATGCATCCTGGTTGTCCCAATGTCCTAAGTGTGGCTTGTGTTAAAAACTTCCGAATTATCCAATTTTCATATGTTTTGGGTGTTTCGGCTTTTCCTATCCCACGTGTCCCGAGTGCCGCTTGACCACCTTTTCCCCGCAAACCCACCTTTTCGATTTCTATTCCTTGTGGGTATTTCAACTTTGCGCATCCCAAGCTATCCCGATGTCCCTCGAGATAGTTGTGCTAATTTTTTTGCATTTATCGAAATCAGATTTTTCAGCTTTAGCATCCCAACTATCCCCTGTCCCATGGGACAATTGTGCTCGTTTGTTCCACCTTACCCAATTTCCATTGTTTCAAGGTCGGTATAAGTATTAATTTCCTCATTTTTTTACCCTACCAAATTACTTGGGTTTAAATGCTTATAAGTACATCGGTAATCAACCATTTTCACCACCTCACTTACAAATTGCTATTGATCATTCGTGTTCTCTCTCCTCCACCATTTCTAGTCATGGATTGAGTCCTATTTCATTTTAAAAAAATTACAGGTGTAAAAGAAGATGTGAAACGTCAAGGTGTTGATCAAGGAACTAAGGAATATTTTCTCACAAGTAATCTTCTGCTCTAGCCGCAAGATGAAGATCAGTTTTAAAGGTCATGAACACTATGTCTTCCTTGGAGACGATTGTACCAAACATTGGTGATAGTGAAGCAAACACCTAGAGTTGGAAGAATTTTGGGCACGAATCAATTGTCAAAACCCTACTCCTATGGCTCAGTTGATTAAAGATAGTGGGATCGTAGAGGAAGGGGTTTTCCCATTTCAGTCTAGTGTGTTGATACAATTCTTTCTTGTAGTTCTTATTTTGATCCTGATACAGAAGAAATCGTTGATCCTCAAGGTCATGTGGTGGCATGACTTGATGAAGATTGCATTCGTACTACCCTCAGAATTCCCATGGTTGAAAATTCAAATACTCTCACCAAGGATCAGGCCCAAACTCTTTTTGATCAAGATAGTGAAAAATACAAAAGCAGAATTGCCAAGTCTTGGTTCAAGAACCCTAAGAAAGGAGCCTCAAGGCTACCTAAGACAATGTTCAGAGTTGATTTCCATGAAGAATTGTTAAACATCATCACTCTGTTGGCCAGGATAGCAGGAATGCCCACCACCAATGAGTTTCACTATTGGATGTGCCCCTACATCAATATCATATGTGAGGGTAAGAAAAATTTAAACTAGGTAGGAATCATTTGTGATAGCCTGACTAAGAAATTATCAAATGTTTAGAGAACCCAAACCTTCTACATGACCTCCTATCTAATGTACTCTATTGCAGCTTATAGAGAGTGGTTGGGTTTCTCCCATGTGGATGACAAGAAGGATGCCCCCATTTATATGATTGCACATAGTTGACCCTTAAGATTAGTAATCATCACTTCAGGAGGGTGAATGATGCATTCACTATGTATATTTTTAGGTTACTGGAAGGAGATACTACTAAAATATTTTAGATGAGGAAAAACAATTGATCAATGTCTATGGAAACTTCTTCACCCAATTCAAGAAGTTTTCATATATAATATTGGCTAGATTTGAGGGACAACCCTGAAACTTCCCATGTATTGCAGAAGTGATAAGATGGCATTTTAGAAATCATGAGACAATTAGACAATTTACATAGAAATTGTAGGGACAAGAAGATTGCAGGTATTGTATTCCAAATCACACTGGGTAATTACACTTATAGGACTTCCCTAGATGCTCATAATGTTGATAGAAAATTTCTCCTCTCACTCTTCATTACTATAAGCCCAAAACTTGCTTTGACATTAAGGAGTTCATTTCCTCCAATTTCAGAATGGGTTATCAACATCTTCCGATATTGAAGACTATTAGGCAGATTGTTATGATGATTATGAAGCCAAGAGGAGGTACTATGGGATGTTATCTCTACAACAAGATCATTGATTTTGGTATATTTGATGTCCCTGAAGGATTGAAGATGATGATGAAGAGATACATCTCTTGAGTATGAAAGATCAATCAAACATACTCCTATTGAAACCATTGATTGGTTTTTCAAGGAGAGAGATGATTTGAAGGAGCTAAATAATCTTGTCCTAGTGAGAACTAGAATTTGGTTTGATAGGAAAATGAAGGGATTCAGGGAAAGGAAATCTAGGTCTACTTCCCAAGATACCCCTACTCCTCATAAGGAAATACTGTGTTAGCTCCTGAGACAATTGAGCAATTTGTCCCTTCTCCTCCAAAATCCTCAACTCTAGTGTATACCAAAAAAGGGAAAATCAAGAAAGAAGATAAGGCATTTGATGTTATTCAAGAAGGTAAACCTTCTTCTAAAAAGTTGAAGTAAAGGAAACAATTGTGGATTTGGATGATAATGATGATAGTCAAGAAAAAGAGCAAGAAAATCCTAAAGAGAATACACCTGAAGCAAGCAATATGATGGAAGATCAATCAAAGGAAATGGTTTCAAAGTCTGTAGAAATATCTTCTAAGGAAGCTCCTGACTCCACTCAAACTGATACCTCTGTGTTAGAGGTGGTTGTTGTGTAAACTCTAAGTGTTATGAGTGCCTCTACACTTGGGCCCATTGCTCCTTCCACTTCTAGTTCCTCATTTACCTAGGTACAACCATTACTAGAAAATAAGAAGAGAAAGGATACTTCAAGTGTTGTTGTTCCCAAGTTTTATGCAGTGGAAAATCTTCTAGGTACTACTCCCCCCTCTAGATAAAAAGACAAGGTCACATCAAGGTTGGTCTCGGACTCTCAAGGTCAATAGTTCATGGAAATTAAAAAACCCAATTTTGATAAAGATGAAAAGAACCTATCAATGGGTGATCTAGAGTTGACAAGAATTCCTCTTGGAGAATCAACTCCAGAAAGTGAAGTACATAATATGAGGGAAATTGTGTCTAGGGTGGATTGAAAGAGTTGAGAAGGGGAAGCAAACACAAGAGTAGTTGGAGGAGAAGAACCAAATTATATCTAGTTTCATCAAATCCTTATTGGCAGAAGATAAGGTTCTTAATCCCACTCCCCTAGCTTCCATCCCACCTCTTGTTATATTTTCCACTGATGAAGGTCAAGCCATTAAATACATATATAAGCATGTTACTTGTGGTAAATCAATGGAAGCTATGGTTGATGATTTAATAATCACATGCCTGAATTTTATTGAAGAGGCATTCAAGGCATATGAGAAAATTGCCAAGATTTAACTGAAGTTCTCTACAACACTTAGTGGTTTAGATAGAGAGTTGAAATTATGGAGTGAGTGCATTCAAAATTTCAAATTGGTGAGTGAGACAGATGTGCAGTCATTTTGGCTAATAAGTTTTTTGATAATGTTAAGAAGAATCTGTCAAATAGTGGGTCTTCAGATTGACTGGAAAATCAAAGTTCGAAGAAGCCATTGGAGAACTCAAGAATATGTTGCAAAAAGGAGAAGATTTTAAAGCTTGTGTCATGTCTACCTTCTTGGATATACATTGCCAAATCTTCAAAGAGAATTCAAATGATAAATTCACTATTCAAGAGATCAAATCTCAGTTCAAGGCTTTTGTTAAAGAAAATTTGTTCAAGCAGGACACCATATCTAAGGAGAAAATGAAATAAATTTACACACTACAAGATGCCATCACAGATGCTAACAAAGAGTTCTTGGAGAATGCAAAGTTTGAGAAGGACATGGAGAAGTGTTTGGGCGCTTGGACTCATGCCATTGCTAATACAACAATTCCCTGAGGAATGGACATAATCGCATCATTGGCGATTCAAAATCATTTTGCTGAAGCATTATCCACTTTATGGGGCCTTAGAATTGCTCAGACTCATAATATCCAAAATCTCATTCTGGAAGGAGACTCGCTTAATATCATTAATCATCTTAATCAGTGTTCACCTCCAAGTTGGAACATCAAGGACTTCATCTTGGAATCCATAAGTATTTTCCAAACCTTCAACAATATTCGGATCAAGCATACTTACCGGGAGGGTAACAAGGTGGCAGATGCATTGGCTAACTATGGCATAAATGTTAATCACATTATTTGGGATAATAGTGATCACATTCCTGAGCAGATTCAAAACAACATACAAGCGGATACTTATGGGCATGCAAATTGGGGTAAGATAAATGAGCATTTGGAGTGGGTCTTTAAGAATAAGACTTTCACACATGCTGATAAGTTTAAAACAACACTCAAGCAGATCTTGACGGGCAATCAAGGATATAGAAAACATAATGATGACTTAAAGTGGATTTATATGAAGATTAAAGCCACACATGCAGGAAATATTGTGCCTATAATAGTTTTTAAACAGATTTTGCAAATTTTCAAGTCCATAGTAAGGATGATGATGATCTGGAGTGGGTTTCTAAGGGGGCTGAAGTTTATGCATGCAGAATTTACTGTGTACATAGCAGCATTCACGCAGTATTCGTGGGAGCTATTATGACAAAGAACGGCTACACTATTCATCATTCCCATCGCGTGAGAAAAAATAGAGAAAGGTAGATTGGAAACTGCGTCTATTATAGAATTCCTCATAGGGATTTTGAAGTTTACACTTTCAATCACTTAAGCATGGTGAAAATGGGAGGATCCCTTGTCAGATCAAGCCCAGTGAAGACCCAGTGGAAGAATAATGAAGAGCTTTGGAATCTTCTCAACCAAGGAGGTATCAAAAATTTATTGAGAAGATACAGGGTCACGACCAAAGCATTTCTATGTAATTTTCAAAGGATTGGAAGGATCACAAAGTTGAATATGGTGGACAGAAAATTTGATCAATGAAGAGTTAATAGCCGAAGCAATAGGCCTTGGAATGGATGGGTACCGCTTTTTTAATAAAAGGATTGACAGGCTGCTAAGGAGAGGAAATTTGTTGAGGGTAATGAGAAACTGGTCTTCATCACGGTGGGTTTATAGGTCAGCTCTATCCCTCCACCTTTTGATGAGGTCACCCATATGATGGTGCGATACATCTCTTTGGAGGGGAGATTTGTCAGTGCCCTTAAAACATCTTGTGTTCCTCAATCACTTCCGTAGAAGTTTCACGGTATGTTTCCCTCATTATCTTCTTAATTCTCTTGAGCACTCCATTTTGGAGTTCCAAAAGCATACTCGTGTGGTCCCTTTGCATCAAGGTCTCATCTTTCTTGTTGCATAAACTCTATCTCCTTAAGTTTCCCAAGATTCCATCTTTGTTCCATCTTTTCCCCTCACCGCTGCCGCTACCCCCATCTCTTCTCCTTCTATCCCCATCACCACTATTGCTACCCCTTTTCCTTCCTTCTTGGCTCCCACTGTCATCCCCCACCTCTTCTCCCACCCCCTTTGCCTCCACTTCGACCAGACCTATAACTAGGTCTTCTAAAAAATTGAACTGATACCCCTGTTTCGGGGAACGTTCCTCAGGACTTGGAGGTTGCTCATAATATCCTTCATATTAGTAGTACTAGTTCATAGGAGGCACACACCGAGAGCTCCACAAAAAGGCTAGAAGCCTTAGAAAAAGACATGTTGCTGCTGAAAGAAGAAGTTAAAAACTTGGCTAAGAAAAAAGGTAAGAGGAAGAAGGAGGAGGAGGTTGATCTTGACAATAAACAAGTTGAGGATATCTACAAAAATCGAACTCCCTGGACAACTGTCTAGGGAAATCCAAGACTTTCCATGACCATAATATGGCTATATTTAGTGCAATCGAAGAATTTATTGAGCAAGCATGTCTGCAATGTCTCTACTCTCAGTGGAATACTAGCAACTCTTTGGGGCACGGAAAAGGAAAGCAAACAGACCATTCAATAGCTGGATATTTCTGACCCTACTCATATGACGACATTGGCTATGTTCACCTCTTGGAAAACTATTAAATCCAGAATCACCAAAGCCGCCAAGAAGTAATTGTGGATACATCTTCTTTATTGCGCCTTCGTGTTTTTTGCTATTTTTTTACTATTTTTGGCTGCTCTTCTACAGTGTTCAAACTGGTTTGTTGTTTTGGGGTAACTGCTCTTTGGTTACCTTGGGTTCTTATGTCTTATCTGGATCTTGATCCTTCTTGTAATGATTTTCATTCCTATTCTAGCTTCTAGGCCCTCTTTGTATACAAGGGTATAGTCCCTTTCAAAAAACTATTTACCAATAATAATAAAAAAATCAAATGCTAAAGGCAAAGGGGACTACAAGTGCTTCCACTAGTGTCTCGACTTCCTAATTCTTATTTTCCTTTCTTATTGTAGAATATCTAGTTAAGGTGTCTTTATCCCTTTAAAATCACGTGTTATGTAAGAAAGGGATAAATTGAATTTGTAATATTTAATTAGATATTAGCTTTTGGGATTTAGAGAAAGGAAACTGAAAAGGCTCTTTGTAACCATTTCTTGAGGTTATTTAAAGCACTCTTCTCATCATTATAAGGGATCAACATTTTGATATCCAGATGTAAAAAAGAACATTGAAATATTCAATACAAAAGAAATTTCACCCTCTCTCATGCTTCTTCTCTTTCTATTCTTTGTCTGATTCATATAAGGCTATATGTATTTGAAGTAAGAACTTTGTGTCTTTCAGTTGATAAGTGTATTTGGAACTTTGTGTCTAATACATGCATGTCTTGTGTTTCATATGCATAGTCTAAATGTTGTTATTTTATCAAGCATAAGTAAGATATCTCTCTGCTATCTATATGTTTGAAAATGCTCTCCTTTTCGTGGGATTCAATGAGGAATCGTGTGTGATGTACCGCCTTGTTGTTTGTGAACAGAATGTTATTGTGGATTGCAGAGGGTTAAAACATGTTGGATTTATGTGATGTGAAGGTGTATTGATGTATTACATGACAAAATTGATGTAAAGTGAATCACATTTCATCATGATGTCATCACCGTATTGTGATTAGTTGTGTGCATCATCGTGTTGTATTGCAATTGACTATATGTTGTAATGTTAGACATTGTGTTCATCATACTTATGATTTGTGTAATATGTAATGATTTACATCATGATTTAGGGGCATATGGTGAGTGTATGATCCCTATGGTATAGTGATTGCACTCCGGTTGCAAAATGTGGTAATGTGATGTATCGTAACTCATGAAAGTAATGATTGTGTTATACCCCATATAAATACCATGCGTAAGACGCTATGGTTAATTTGTGTGAATCACCATTGTGTTAGTGATGTAGTTATGTGTATGTTGTGAACCTTACACTAGACGACCCTAAGGGGATAAACTATCAAGAGTGTATGTGTGGAGAGAGGAGGCGTGGACTAGGTTTTCATAATCTTGAGCCGAGTATGAGTGAGGAAGTGGAGTCTTATATAGACTGAAAACCCACTTCTATCTGTTTAGTATACTTGAGCTTTCTCAATATATTATGGGTGTGCACCACCTTAGGCTCAACTTATGTAACTAGAGTTCCCTACTCTTTCTTATTGGATTGTTCATTGGACAATCCTATGTAATTTTGACTATGTTGATCCTTCCGTGAGTTTGAAGGGATGATTCAAAGTAGATGATGACAGCTATACATTATTTGATTTACTCATTTCTGGTTACATGTATATTTTTATGAGCTGAGGCTTGATGTCCGAGTGCCAGAAACTCGATGAGTACCCCTTTGGTGGTGGTATGAGGCCACATAGTGATTGTAATGTGTTATTTCTCTATACGTATTTTTATTCGTAAATTGATCATTATCTCTTTTAGCTAGAACCAATTGTTTTTCTTGATTGACATGTTCTTATATTTTGGGAATTTATTTGATTGTTGCATTAACATTTGGATTTTTCACTAACCATGGCTAATTAGCCATTTGTTTTTCTTAGATTTAAACTTTCTTTTCACGTTTAAAATTTTATAGCCTTGCCCAAGGCTTTTGATTTTTCCACTTGGCATTTGAATGGATTGTTATGCTGGTTCTAATGTCATAATGTGTTGGAATAGGGTCATGGGATTAACCATGGAGTGGTTGAACCTATGGACCCGCTTCGTTGTATGGGGGTACACCCCAAGGAGTTACAGATAACTAGTGGGTTGTTGAACCACGAGTTATTATGTCACTTGGGTGGGGGTGACGGGGCTCTATGTGCCCAAGGAAATAGGGTGACCCAACCTCATTAAAAGGAGAAAGGAGATGGGCCTCTATGGTTGAGTGACCTGTTATTCTTTATGGCACTCTATGGTGGAGTGACCTAATATTCTTGATGGGGCTCTATGGTTGAGTGACCCGACTTGGTTTTGGCACTATGATTATTTCTCCTTGGGAGGTATATGGAGTTATTTGGTGATGGTTTGGGAGGTATATGGAGTTGTTTTATGATGCTTTAGGAGACATATGGAGTTATTTCTTGATATTTTGAGATGTGTGGAGTTGGTATAGTGAGTTATGTGTACCCTTGTGAGTCTTTTTGACACCTTGTTATGTTTGAGGCTTGACTCTTCCCTTGGTTGGTATGGACTATTGGATATTGTCTTGGAACTATGTTGGTACAATCATGGATTTTTTTGGGTCTTGTGATACTTCATTGATATGTATCAAGGTGTGATGATTATGTTTGTCAGTCATATGTGTGTACTAGATCTATGTCTAGGACATAATTGTCAGAAATTATTTGTTATGTGGTCTACTTGTTGTCATTCCATGGAGGAATTAAAAGACCTTGTGATATGATATAGTCATGAAAGTAGGTAGCAAGATGTCTCGTGGGTTGTTTGTGTTGTGTTAATTTTTGTGTGACATCTTGATGTTAGTTATTGTTGGGAACCCACAAACTTAAGACAACTGAAAAATTCTAAACAATGAATATTATATTCTTGAGATAAGGAATACTATAAAAGAAAATGCTAAAAAGCAATACGGTAAATTGGAACTACCAATCTGCATAGAACATTATAAGTTAAGATATTTCCAAAATTAGTTTTCTTCCTTGTGATCATGTTTTAACAACTAGTTGTTTTGTTACCCAACGTGTTTTCATTATTATCTTCTTGCCTACGTACCCTCCAAGCTTCGGTGTTGTGTCGCATCGAGGACGATGCTCTTATAAGGAGGGTGATGTAGTGCCCACTTATTCTTGTAGTCATTCGCATTTTTGCAATTCGAGTGGGGTCGAAATCTTAACCTTTGACTCCAAAGTCATTGCCTCTAACCACACTAGCACTCGTAGTGCTTATAATTTAATATAAAATAAAATAAAACAAAATGGAGGTAGGGTGAAAAAGCTCTAAAAAAATGTAGTTAGGGTTTGTCTCTTGTTTTTGGGAATGGGTGAATCTAGGGGTAATGGAAGAGAAAACTAGGAGCATTTTGTCTCATCCTCCTCTACCACGTGCCAGGATGTTTTGTCTCTTCTCTCCCTACTTTCGCCAAGGACAAGAGTGGATCAGATTGTTGTTGTCCAATGAAGATCCGAAGGAGAAACCTTTGCTAGTTTTTTTACATTTGAAGATGCGTAGGGAGATCTCAAGAGTGGAACTCGTGGGAGATCAGATCTCGAGTAGGATGTGGTGATTGAAGCAATTGATGCCGAGTAAACAGTAGGGCAGGGGGGGAGTGCTAGAAGGGAAGAACGTGGAAGTGGGTTCATCAAAGTTGCAGTACACAACACCATTGCGGAAGGAGGGTTGTCCCGCATGTATTGACAAATCACACCATTTCTCATTGTAGAAAATAGGTCTCCAACCTAATCAGTTTACATTTGCTAGCGTACATCCATTTGTGCCAAAATGGAAGCTTTAAAACAAGTTATGAACAATATAATCTATTTTTTTGTAAGAATTTGTACTTGCAAGTGTCATAGTTGATATGCGTGAAAAATGTGGAAGTGTATTCAAGGCATGTGAATTTTTGACAAAATGCCTCAGATATTTCATCTCATGGAATGCAATGGTTTTAGGGTATTCATAGATGATTTTGTTGTAAAGGCCTTTGAAACTTTAAAGGAAATGTATTTTCCAGCTTTTAAAGCAACACTTAACAACCTTTTCCAACATCCTCTTAGCCGCACATGGTTCATTTTAAGACACCTCTACAAAATTGTAGCTGGAAAATACCTGGTGAATATCCCCGAACCAATTTCTAAGGTGAAAGGTGAATTTGATGATAAAGATTCCAAAACCAAATTTTCACCTAGGTTTTTTGAGCAAGAGAAATAAGAGTTCTAGACATGGTTGCATCATTGACACGTGACAATAAGACGTCAATAATCATTCTTGGCGCACATCAAGGAAACGTCATGGCCTTCGTTGACACGCGTCAACCGAATCCATCGACAAGCGTCACAATCAAGCCATTGATGTGCGTTAATCGAAGCCATTGACGCGACGCCAATCGAAGTCTGTTGACACACGTCAATAGCCTTTGGCCGACGTGTGTCAATGGCTTCATTGATGCGATCACCGGCATCGGTTGACGTCAATGTCAATGGCTTGGCCGACGCGTCAAATGAATCCATTGACGCAACAACCGAGGCCATTGATGCGCGTCAACAAAAGCTATTGATGACGTCAACATACTCCATTGAAGCATCGCCAATGGCTTCGTTGACACACGCCAATGACATCAGTTGTTGCACATCAATGGATTCATTTGATGAGTGTCAATCGGCGAAGCCGACGCAAGCGCCAATTGAGGTCATTGACGCGCATCAATCAAGACATTGATGATGTGCGATTTAGCCTATAAATACCCTTCAGCTAGTCATTTTCTCATTTACACTTTCCGGCTCTTGATTTTTTGTAGATGTCCCTCATTGTCAAAGACACAAGCACAACTATAATGTCAACTTCACATGCTTCCCAACTGCAAGCTCAGAAAAAATCAAGAAGAGAATCCAATCCAATCCATGACCAAGATCATCTACAGGAATCCCTTGTGCCCTCACATCCATACTGCTTTTAAGATGTCTTCGAATATAAAGATTTTATGGATACATGTGAGTTTACAGGCTTGTTAATATGCCCCATTTTGAATTACCTTCTGTCATCCTACAATTCATAGGATAGCCTTTTTATGTGACTCGAATGACGATCGAATGTTCCAATTCAAAAGATCAAGAAAATGACATCCATCGGTTTACGGGCCTTCCGTTCAAAAATTTACCAATTGTTACAACCAAGGAAACACTCCTGGAAGAAGACAAGAAATTTCTCGAATCAACGTTCGGTTTCCATGTTGATTGTAAGTATAATTCATTTTAATTCATATTTTTTATTCTGATACAATTTGGTGTTATAAATTTATAGTATTTTTCACTGTTTGGCATTTGCAGCCCATGTCAATAAATCCAGTGTGGTGTGGATACACAATCAATTGCACACCACTTTCTTATTATGAGCTTATTTCATTTTTTCAATCCAGAATTGTTTTGCAGGGTCACCAAACAGATATACCAAATTGGGCCATTGCATACATAGTTGCCACTATCTCAAAACAAAAATTCGATTGGTGCACCTATCTATAAAAAAATAAGAACTGACATAACAAATTCAAAACTTTCAGAAAAACCTGTCATTTATTCAACAAACTATCTCCTCGGCCTTTATTATGAGGCACTTTTAAATTTAAAAGATAAAAAAATTCCTACTTGCACTGATGAGGAGTTGATGAAGTTGTCAATTCCATTTGAAGAACAACAGGTATAAACTATTTAGTTTGTATTTCAATTTTGACATTGCACTGCACAGTTATTAACACTTAAATTTTAATGTTTTGCAGAGAAGATTTATTGAAGCCCTTCCCCGAAAAAAGGCGTTATCGAGAGGAAGAGGCCAACAACACGCTGAGGCTTCAGGAGACTCCCAATCTGAAATGGAAGCTCACTCCTCTCCAAACCCTCAACAATTTGAACTCGTTAAATGCCAGAGAAGTAATACCTTCTCATATATTATTTACAAATTCCAAATTTTCATATTTATTTTTCAATTTAAATTTTAACCAAATGAATTGACACAACATTTAATGTTGATGACATTGCAGGGACTTTGGACCATACACTTGTTTCGAAACTCAACCTTCTTCACCAACTCACTCCATACAGTCGCATGCATTCGTATCTTCGGAACAAACACTGAATACAACTCCTACAAGGCCACCCTTAGCACCGCGAAAAACTACCCCTCGACAACAAGGTACAACTTTTCGATAGTACGTTTAATTTCATATTTTTTTCCTTTTGAATTATTTTCCTTTTTTTCATGTTTTTTCTTGTTCTTTTCAACACATGTCAGTCCTGATCAAACCGTGGCACCGACACCCACTCAACCAATAATTTTTAAAATGCCAACCAGAGGAACAGTGAAAAAGAACATTGGTAAATGCATGCCACTTGCTCCGGCCCCTAGCGGGACACTAAACATTGCCTCCTCCTTTTGAATTCCAACTCTCTCACTTGGTGGCTTGCCCAGTGCAACGGGCATATCAGTTTTGAACAATATAAATTTAGATGAAGATTATTTGGGCATTGATAGCAATGACCCAACTAGTTTTTTCAATACCCGCGAGATGATTCAAAGCCGTGGTATACTTCAATTTAAATATGCTTTACAATTTTGAATTACATTTCGATTTAAATTTATCTAAATCTTGATTAATTTTATCACAAACAAGATCAGCCCACCCAAAGGCGTAAACAAGTAGCAGTTGATCTTGCTAAAAGCCCCATACTTCTCCAAAGAAGATCATCTTCATCGATTCGAGATAGTGAACAGCTTTCTACCTTTTCCTTTGGAGAACTTAATTGGTTATGATTGTCAATCCCATGTCGGTGAGTTTATTCTACCTCATATTAATCAACTTATAAAATGGGAGAGAAGGGCTAAAGTTCTTATCAATGAGATTATTAGTCGTTATGAAAATTATTGGCAAAGGAATAGTTTATATGCTACACCCGAGTAATCAACTTGCGAAGATGGATTCCTTACTTACCCAAGTAAGAAGTGGGACTGTCACGTATAACAACTATAAAGATGACATTTTAGATAAGTCATTAAACAAATTGGAAAATATTAGTGTTGAGGCCCAGGCATATTTTAACAAATGGTCAAAGGACAAGGATTTGGTAGCAATTACAAATGCTGAAAGAGATAGAGCGGTTGTAAGTACTATCACTTTCAAACAATCATTCTTGTTAATTTGAAATTTTCATTTTTTAGTAATATTTTGAATTGACATTACTCTTTTTGTGCAGTTGAAATATGAAAATTTGAAGATTCAAGTGAAGGTATTGCAAGTTCACTTGGAAACAGTGAAGAACAGTTTATCCGCAACAAAGAATTTGAAGCAAAATATTGTTTTGGTTAACAAACAAAACAATACACTAAAGCGGATAATTAAAGAGCACGGCTTCGACCCTGACATATTATTCAAAGCTAAGGCAGCAGCTGATCCAAATTTGTTGTCGCATGGAGATGCGACAAATCAAGAAGAAAGAATTTTAAAAATCAAAGGCAAGGTCTTTGCGGAAGATCTTATAAGTTCGGGGTTATTTCTTCGTTGGGGAAAGGGTTACAACCATAGTGGAAGAATCTTTCAGGGAAATGAGTAGAGGAGTAGAAATGGATAAAGAAAAGAGGGTTGAAAACTTGAAACTTTTATTATTGTGGAAACTTTAAATATTGAGTTTGGAAACTTATAATATTGAGTATGGTATTTGAATTTAATTATATGGATTTATATATAATCTTTAATTTTGATTGCATTAGATGGGGATTATCATGAATTATATGTATGTTTCTTGTTTACTTGGATTGTCATGAATTGTATGTGGACGTAGATGATGAATGATGATAATTGATAATTGATGATAGATGATGATGAAAGATGATGAATGACGATAATGATATGATATATATGGACGATGATCAATTTAATGTGGATGTAGATTTATCTTCAAGCACAATAATTCTTCTTCTCTAGACATTTGAACTTGTTTTAAGATAATTCTTCTCTATACTTGTAACGATATGATCATAATGTCATTAGAATGGATATAGATGATAAATAAATGGAATGTGTTATAATGGATATAGATGACATTAATGATTAGAATGGATATAGATGAAATTAGAACGGATATACTTGTAATGATATGATTATGAATTGTTTTAAAAACATGGAATTGTTTTAATAAATTTAAATTAGATAAATAATTGTTTTAATAATAATTGTAGTGTCAGGACTCAGGATTATGATAATGATATGGTGATGATATGATATATATGGATGATGATGAATTTTATGTGGACATATATTTAAAATTGTATAATGTATTGTTTATCCCACAGTTAAAAAAATATATCAAAGGATTTTGCACATATAAAAAATAAATTAAACATAATTTTAAGAAATCAAGAAAGAATCATCACTGGTAAGAAATTAAACATAATTGCAAATATGATAGGGTTTAACTTACCTCTTGTGTATTAGATTGCTGTGAAATCATCAATGGTAACGTGCTAGATCTTTGTTTTAAAAAAACTCAACACGAGAAATGGATTAGTAGATAGAGGGGTGAGTTGCCTGACATTGTCAGTCCTGAGAAGTACCAGCTTCCTTGGATGGATGTCAACCCACATTTTCTAAAAAATAAAAGATTGTATTTGAATAAATGTAAATATATAGACCTGTAACATCTTTAATGATAACAAGAGCTGAAAAAATGTAAAGTAACAAACAATAAGATTAAGTTGAAGAAGATACCTATTCAAAATTGAAATCATCACTGGTAATGTGCTAGATCTTTGTTTTAAAAAAATTCAACACAAAAAATGGATTAGTAGATAGATGGGTGAGTTTCCTGACATTGTCAGTCCCGAGAAGTAATAGCTTCCTCGGATGGATGTCAACCCACGTTTTCAAAAAATAAAAAGATTGTATTTAAATAAATGTAAATATATAGACCTGTAACATCTTTAATGATAATAAGAGCTGAAAAAATGAATAAGTAATAACCAATAAGATTAAGGTGAAGAAGATACCTCTTTAAATTTGAAATCATCACTGCCACTGGTAATGTGCTAGATCTGTGTTTTAAGAAAACCCAACACGAGAAATGGATTAGTAGATAGATGGGTGAATTGCCTGACATTTTTAGTCCCGAGAAGTACCAATAAAAAGATTGTAGTTAAATAAATTTAAATATATAGACCTGTAACATCTTTAATGATAAAAAGAGATGAAAAAATGTAAAGTGACAAACAATAAGATTAAGATAAAGATAAAGAAGATACCTATTTAAAGTTGAAACAATCCATTATCAATAGCTTCATCAAACTCAATGTTGTCTTCTGTAGAATGTGACGATGAGCCAATTACACTCTCAAGGTTGGGAATATTTGTACTTGTAGCTGTATTATTCACACCTCTTCTTTTGCAAAGGGAATTCCAATGCGTAATTGCTTTGTCGAATGGAAAGGTTTCGATGGAGTATCGAGAAACATAACACCTCATGCAACTTTCCAAATTTTTATCCAACCTATTTCTCAGTTTTGATTTTATAAATGATAATGCATTGAAAACCCTTTCGTCCTCCACAGACCCCAAAATCATTGTTTGGCATAACTCATATAATTTGAAATATTCATTGATATCTTCTTGTAAGATATAAATTTGATAGATTCCTCACCACAACCTTGTAATAACACCACTTTTAGAAGGTTCGTCTAAGTTCTTATATTGGTTCCTCATTGTTGTTACAAAATTTGTTGATTGAAACTTTAATAAATCGACATTCAGTATACCTTTGATTTCCATACCCTTGAGCTTTGAAGTCTTTGTAAATTGTTCCATTATTGTACCCATGGATTTATGGAAATGCTTTCTAACAAAGTCTGCATGGCCACCTTCAGTATTCCAAAAATTAGGATTCATCACACCCATGGCTTCCAGAATTTTATCTTTACAGAAACGTTCCCTAATTTTTGATGACAAGGTTTCTGAAAATTTTTAAAGCTTTATTCTTGTTTCAACTATAATGAGACTCAAACAGCATTACGTGTCACGGAACATCTTCTCATTCCGATCCTCGTAATATCTTGACACTTTTGTAAAATGTGCAGTGGTATTTCCCTCCCATTAATAGTGATGTAGAGGTGATCATGGATATTAAATCTCAAAAAGGTGTTAGGATTTTTAAGATCTAATAAAGCTTTCCAATTCTCAAAAATAGGTGCATCAAAACTATCTTGGGAACAATACAATATATCAAGACTTTGACATACCATTTTTCTCATCCGTATAAAATCCACAATATAGATTAATCTCCCCGTGCATGCTTCATCAGTGTATTGATCTCCTTTAACATTGGAAGAATACCAACCAATGTAAGCAATGTATCCAAATCAGTTAAATGGAACAACAAGTCCCTCGCCCTATCAACTTCATGATGGTATTTGTGCATGAAACCAACCAATGAAGGATACTCCTCACGAACTCTACATGCAGGTTCATACAAAGAGATCCATCTAGTCTCCACATCCTTCAGAATTTTTTTGCCATCTGTAATTCCAATTGCAAATTTTTGGAACTTAAGAAATCACTTTGGGCTGTTTGACATATAGGCATGAAGTTCTCTTATAAGGTCTTCTAATTTAGCAACATTTTCATAGTTGCTTACCATTTTATATGCTAAATTCATTCTATGAGCCATACAGTGAATTAGTAGCATATATGGGGCCACTGTTGTTTGTAATCTAACACACCACCCTATTCGGTGATTGTTGATGCGAATCACAGCACCCCGGATGCCGGTCGGGGCTTCTAGGTTGGCCATACTATCATCCAGGTGATTGCATAACATTGAATCCTTTCTCCAAGTGTGGGACTTGAAGAGTGAGAAAGGATTCTCCGGAGAGAAGGCCGGGTTCCTATTCCTCTGTCTCGGATGCACACGAAATATGCAGAGGGTTTGTTCGAAACCTAATCTAATCGCCAAGAAGACAGGGTAAGAAGATGCATAAAAATAAATCTAAGCTAATAGAGGTGATGCACGAGGAATGAAGAACATCTATCTTGTCGATAAACACAGACCATTCAAATGTAATATAAGATCATGCATGATAACAAAACTTGCAAGTGAAAGACCAGGAGGATGCAAAAATGAACACAGAGAGGGTTGAAAATCATCCATGACATGTATTATTTTCTCCAAAGATTGCTACAATGCACTACAGGATTCCAAGAGGTAGAGTCGTATTACGGTTTCAAATGAGAGGTTCGAACTCCACAAATTCGCACGATAGAAGAAGAAGGGAGGAGCAAAACAGAAAATGTTCGACCCTTTCAAAGAAGCTCCTCCTTTCTTTATATACCGAGAATGAGAGAAGAAAGAGAGAGGAAAGTCCAATCTACCACAACCACTTCTGGATACATTTAAAATCATTTCATTATGGTAGAAGTGGCGGATCCTTGCAAAAAGTCGGCCGTCTAACAGAGCGGCGAAAGTCTCATCGCATTAAAGTTGGTTGTTGAGGTGTTTCTTGGCATTACCAGCGTTAGGGACGTTTTATCAATTTTCTCTCTCCGATCGCACCAAAATGCAAGATTGATCCCAGAATCATGTAGATAATTTCAACAGATTTCCGTTGATATAAAGAACGCAAATATGAGTTCGGATCAAAAGATATGACGACCAAGATTTAGGGCAAAAGGCCAAAACCGTGTCGGCGGGAAAATATTTGAACTTTCCCGTGCTTTGCCACTTGGACGACACGTGGCAGGATCTGATTCGCTGAGCAATTCTCTCTCCTCCACCTTTCCACGGGCTTTCCTTTGAAATTTCCTTGTGGGCCCTAGCTTGGACACGTGGCACTATTTCATTGGTTCGGATCAGTGCTCGAAAACTCGCCCCTTTGACTTTTTGGACCTCTTTCCTTGTCGACACGTGTCATACTGTGATTTGTCCATGGTCTCGCCAGATTTTCGCGCCCACCGCGTCCTTACGTCCCAAATTTCCTAGTGCTACTTGGGACAAAAACTTCCGATTCGCCCGATTCGGGCTTCCCTGCCCCTTCTCTCGCTGGTGACACGTGTCATGATCGATTGGCTCTCGGTTTTCGGATATCCGCGCCTTCCGCGTCCCTTGTCCCATTTGTCCTGAAGTGCTACTGGGACAAAAATTCGATTCGGCCGATCCGGTGGTTCACGCCCTCAAGGCCTAAATGTCCTGAGCGCTTAGTCATTTCTCCTCCTTCGGCCGAACCGGCTTTCCACGTCCTCGCGTCCCCGGCCCGACTCTCCCTATGCCTGAAGTTTCTGTTTCGCCGAACTGCCGGTTCAGGCCTTCCGCATACATTTGTTCCAATGCCCCAAAGAGCTTCAAGCGGGCCGCCTGGAGGCATTTCGGCCGAACCGCACCTTTTCACCCCGAATGTCCCAACTGTTCCCAGGACAAGGACTTAGCCAATTTTCACGATTTTTCCTGTTTCAAGCCTGTTTTTGCTGCTTTTTCACTTTTCCGTAGAGCTTGCTCTTCTCCTTTCGGACTGGGAACTTAGAAAATTTTTGAGGGGACCCTAGAAACATGATTTTTTGGCCCTGAATCAATCCATTGGCCGGGGACTTGAGAATCTGATGCATGTTATCAACAATTACCCCGGGGGGGAAATTTTGACAACAGTTTTGGCGACTCAATGGGGTCACCTGCCTGCTAGGTAGAAGATCAGTGGCCTTTTAACAATTCATTGGGCATGGAGTAATAACCTAAAACCAACCTGATTTCTAGTCCTGATACTGATACTGCAACTTATTCTTCGAGAGCGCACTGAACTGTAGAAACTCAATCTAGGAGCGACGAAAACCTGCGCGCAAAGCACTTAGGGAAACCGAAACCTAACTACAACAAGACAACGTGCATACGCACTTGGAGGAAGGAAAATATAATCTAATATTTACAAGGTGGTAAACTTCCCTCTAAAAGCAATGCTTGAGATAGATTCCATCGATGGAATCAGTAGTTCTTCTCCATCCAATGAGGCCACTGGAAAGCATTGTTGTTCTGCAATTCATGACCATGTAGGGGCCGCCCAAATGGCATCAAACTTGGAATGCCTTCCGTGATTCACCTATCCGCATCCCATTTGTAACTGCATCCCCTTCCCGTAAGGTCTTTTCTCCCACCTTCTTGTGAAACCATCTTTTACTAAGGCCTGGTCCTTTTCAATCATCAGGCTGCATGTTCTCTTGTTTCTTCCAATTCCATCAACTCGCAGATACCTAATCTCCATTGGTTTGAACTCAGATAACTCCAACTGCTTCATGAGCTCCAATGCTGGCAACTCAAGTGATATGGGCAAGATTGCCTCTCTTCCATAGACAAGCCTGAATGGAGAGTTACCTGTAGATCTCTTGGGAGTTATCCTATCAGCCCATAATGCTGATTTTAGCTTGGTATGCCATGTCCTTTGGTTTTCATCCGAGTCCTTCGATGATCCTTCAAAAAAATTTCGTGGACTCGCCGTCCATTACCATGTGGGTAATAATTTGAAGAGGTTCTCAAATAGATTCCATTCTTGACAGCCCATTCTCGTAATCTTTGAACCTATGAATGCTAATGAATTATCTCGATATGATATGATAGTGGCCGCACACCGAACCGGTTACTATTTCTTCATAAAAGTCTAGTATTTTAGACTCACTTGCCTCTTTGAGCGCAATCGCTCTGGTCCACTTGGTGAAATAGTCTCTGTCGCCGTGAGAATCCACTTGTGGCCTTGACTTGAATTGGGATTGATGACTCCAATGAAGTCCGGTCCCATTGCATGAATGGTTGATCTATCGAAATTGGATGAAGGGAAGGTCGCTAACCTTCCTTTCCCTGTGAAGAATGCACATTTCTTGCATTTCTTAACCCATGAGTAGCAATCATTGAATATAGTAGGCCAATAGTAACCAGCTTTCATGATTTTGAGAGCTGTTACTCGTGGGGCGAAATGGCCACCGCCTCCCCGTCATGGAACTCGTGTAAGATCCTCTCAACTTGACCTGGTCCAATGCATCTTAATAGAACACCATTGATGTCTTTCTTAAACAAAACACCATCAACAAGCACATATGGAAACTGTTTCGCAACCTCAAGTATCTCCTCTTTGCTTTGCTCATTTCTGGAGGGCATAGGCCTGTTTGTAGGAAGTGCATAATGCCTTGGGTCCAGCAAGGAGTCGGGGCAGCATTGTCTTCTTCTTGCCTGCCACTTGGCTCATGGCTGTCTTGGACTGTCAAAACAGCCTCTTCTTTGTTGCATACTTCTTTTTGCTTCCCAAAACTAGCTTGCTCACACAATCCTTTCCCTCTTACCAGCTTGGTGATCTTGATCTCAATGTCATACTCCATGACACGGGTGATCCAACCTGCCCTTTTCTCATTCAAATCCTTGTTGAGGAGGAAGTCCTTAACCCCAGCATGTGAGACCAGCAACTGGACCTTGTTGTTTGAGACTAAATGCTTGAATTTCTTCAAGCTTCTGATTACTGCAAGCACATGCTTTTCAATAAAAGAGTACCTTACTTCACAATCATCTAGGTTCAGGTGAAGAAGGCAATTGGCTGCTCATCATTATCTTTGTTCTGTTGTACCAGAATGGCAGAAATAGTGTCATCACCTCCAAATGCGTAGAGGATGAAATCCTTGGCAAAGTCTGGGTTGATGAGAGTGGGTGCTTGGGAGATGGCTTCTTTGATTGCTTCAAAACTCTCCTTGCCTTCTCGCCCACTGAAAGCCATGCTTTTCTTTAACATTTTGGTGATGGGCTTGGCATAAGGGCTGCAAAATCTGGGACAAACCTCCGAACAAAGTTTATCCTTCCCGTGAAACTCAAGGGCTTTCTTGTGGCTTGGCAATGGTAGTGCTCTTATGGCTTCAACCCTTCTCGGATCAATTGCTAATCCTTCCTTGGAGACAATATGGCCTAAAATCCTTCCCTCATGAGCCAAGAATATGCATTTTTGGGATTCAATGATACTCCGAACTTTCTACACCTCTCAAACACTTGCCGAGGTGAAAGAGATGGTTTCTTTGCATTCTTTGAGAAGACAGGTGATATCATATAGGTATATCGTAACTATTTTATTGAGCAACCCCTTGAATGCCATATCCATTGCCCTTTGAAAGGTAGCACCAGCGTTGGACAACCCAAATGGCATCTTCTTGTAAGCATATGTGCCCCATTTAGTTGTGAAGGCTGTCTTGAATTGGTCTTCTTCTTTCACCATCACCGATTATACCCCGAGTAGCCATCTAGAGAGAGAATCTCTCCTGAATCGGATACTACTTGCAATATTTTCTCTATGGAAGGGAGTGGGTAATGGTCCTTGAGAGGCTCTATTCAAATCTCTCAAGTCAACACACAACCCGATCTCTCCACTTTTCTTTTCTCGATGGAACTAAGTGGCAACCCAACCTGGAATGCTTGATTGGGAATATGATCCTGACTCAATTAGTTTGTCCAATTCTTTCCTCATGAGAGGCTCCATGTGTGGATTGACTGGTCTTTGTTTCTACCGATGGGCTTAGCATCTGGATCCAATTATATGGTATGTTGTGCCAAATTCGGATTGAATCCTCTCAAGTCTTCATAGCTCCAAGTGAAGACATCTGGAAATTCTTGGCAAAGCCGTATGAAATCTGATTTCTCTTGTGAGGTACTTATTTTTCCAATCTGCAATGTTTTGCCTTCTTCCACTAAAATAGGCTCAATCCTCACCCTTTACTTGAATGTTTGCTTTCTCCTTCCGGAATTGATCATTCGGGTTGAAGATGACTCAAGGTTATGAGGCCTTTTGGTAATTTGTTAGTTCTCAACCGCAAGACTTGGTCACCATATCGCTGATGCAACTTGTCTTGATTAATGCGCAGAGAACTTGGCTTCTTCTTGTAGGAAATTGATGATTTATCTGGTCATTCTCAAACACTTGCCAACCGACATTGTTATCCGCATCAAGGTCTCACAATCACGTGGATGTTTGGCTATACCTTGTCTTGTCGAATACTTTTCGTAATGTCAAAGGCTGCCCCTATCGCTGAAGCTCTGCACAAGAATTTGATTCTCTTTCCGGGAATAGATTTGATGCCAAAACCTTCAAAATCTTCCATGAGGTCCCACACCTGTTCTTGTAGCACTTGAGTAGATCATTCTTGGCAAGATGTCCTTGACCTGATTTACAATTAATTCACTATCACCAAAGACTTGCAAGTTCCTTATTTTCTTCTTGATTGCCCAATGCATTCCTTGTATTAAGGCTTCATATTCAGCATGTTATTGGAGCATGCAAACTGGAATCTAAAAGCTGAATAGTACTTTATTCCTTGAGGTGAAACAAGCATAGCTCCTCCTCTTGCACCTTGCCTACTCCTTGATCCATCAAAGAATAGCTGCCATACTTCATTCTTGTCCTTATAATCCGGCTTGGTGATCCGGGAGAGGTTGATCCTCTTCATGTAAACAATAAACCCCTAGCTCGATTCTTCCACTTCTTGATAGGGATCAAAATCATGTATCTTGTTTTCCCATTCATCAAGAGTTAGATCCTGGACACTTCCAATCTTGGTATTAGCCTCGTTAGTGCTAGGGTGATCCTCTTAATCAAATGCCGAGCAATTGGCATTAATCGACTTGGAGTGTAAGGCTCAATATGGAAGTTTGCAATAGGTTCAGATCTAATTGTGGCCTTAGTCCCATATCTTGTTCTCGAATAGCATATGTGACCAATCGGAGACAAATAACCCCCAATCTTGGTCTGTGAAGTCCTCGACAAGCAAAGGGAAAAGAGTGGTGGAAGGTCTATGATTGATACATCTTGTAAAACAACAACATTTGGACATGCATGCAAGGTAAGACTCAAGTTTCTAATCACTCCAATCTGTCATACGTTGTCCCATCTAACCGCACTACCCTTTAGATGTTATTTCATCTGGAGCCCTAGCCGATCAGCCTATTTGCTTGGGCATCACGGAGCTACTTGCCCCGAAATCAATCATGCAATTGTGTACTAGTTTATCCTCAATGATTAATGAAACATAGAAAGGAGGGGGCTTCATCACTTTACCTTGTTGCCCTCCATGACTTCCTTCAGGCCGGGCAGCATTTGTAAGCACTTTGTCTTGCATCTCGAACTCCGCTGATTGATTCGAAGTTGTCCAATCCCTCATGGCAGCTTGCTGCAGCAGATCTCTTTGTCCCGGGATGGATAGGGATTCCCACATCGATATATTGACGTTAGTCTTCTTCATCCGCTCAATGATAACCGAACGGGATGAAATATCCTTATGTTGTCCCTTGGTTTGCACACTTACTCCTTGTACATGGGTAAGAACAATGGCATTTGAATTGGTCTAGGGCTATTCTTGGCTGCCCTTGTGTACTTGAAATCTGGACTCACGCTTGCCAATCATTTGTGGAGCCGTGGAAGGTTGTGGATTCGGGCTGGGCCAATGGATGTCCTTCACCTGTGTTCCTCCTCTTTGACCTCGTGTTGGCCGCAACACCTTGAAAAATTGCTCGATTCATGCCACGTAAATCCTCTGCTTGCCGGTTCACCAATGTGGTGTCATTTGGGGCTGATTTCTATTGGAATGTTTTTGGTTGTTGGCTGTTTCCTTGAGTACCCTCGCCCTCCACACCGGTAGTTTTCACCATTAGTGCTTGATTGAGAGCACCATTGAAGCACATGGATTGGTTATGAGGCTCGTTGCATGGAAAGCACCAATCATATTCTTGGGCCATGTTATTCTGTGTTGGTACTAATGCCTTAGAGGCAGATATGGCATTTGGGTTGTAGGGCTGGAATGGTCTATTGGCAGGAGGCCTTGCTTGGCTTTGATTTTGATTCATATTTGCAGTAACTGGATTAGGTGGTCTTTGTGGTTGGTATGGCTGCCTATTAGGCTGAGCTTGGGGTTGATAGGAAGGTCTGAAACCTTGGGCTTGCTGCCTCTTGAGAGTAACTAGCTCATTGCCTAGGTTTTGCAACTGTTTCATGACCTCAAGCTCATTTGGGGTACTTGGAGATGAAGTGGAAGCTTCATTTGAACTCTGGTTTCTAGGGGTTGGAACAGGAGCCAAAGTGGGTGCTTGACTAGTGCTTGGATTTTCTAAGTTTGGATACAAGGGCATAGGAGGCCTAGGAGCCAGTTTACCAGCTTGAATAAGACATTTTTCGGCTCTAATGACAATGCTATAAGCCATAGGGATTGTTGTGCCTCCCATGGACTCGAATCAACATAGAAATATCGAATTCAAAGCTTTAAGGTAATATAGAAAAGCACCTCCTACTGTTGGCCTGACTGCCACTGGAATCCTATCCCAAGACCTTTGAAATCTGAAGTTGAAGTCAATCAGCTGCTCGTTGGGGGCTCTCTTGATAGTTGTCACTACTCCAAAAGAGACAAGTTGTCTCCTTCTATCCAAATTGTTCGTGAAGTGCAATGCACAGCTGATTCCAGTTTGTGATAGAACCAGCCCCAAGGCTCCTAAACCATTGCAATGCTTTACCCTTGAATGAAGATGCTAGTAATTTGACTGCCACTTGCATTTCATCGATTTCATGGATTGCAAAAAGGTTAGCAATATATTTAACATGATCACCTGGAGTAGTCCGATTTTCTCCGGTGAAGTAGGGAATGTTCTTCAAGCCCGCAATAGAACTCGGATGTTGTGCATTGAGAGCAAGTGGGATTCGCCCTGTGAAGTTGATGTAGGGATTATTTTGAGCCATTCTGATTGGTCTTAAAGCCCTTGTATATTGAATGAAAGGCCTCGCTGTGGAGGAGTTGAGAGAGTTATGTTTGGTGGAGATGGAGACCTTTGAATCCTTCTTCCTCTTTTCCTTCTCCTCGAGATAGTTGCGAGGTATTCAAACGACACTTCTTCTTCTCCAGCCTCTTGACCTTGTAGTGATTCTTCTCATGAGTTTTCAGGCCTGCATGCTGAAACCAGCTTGATTCTTCCCTTGGAGTCGCAGAGATATGCAAATAATAGCTCTTTTTAAGAAAGAAAATGAAGCAGATGCACATCAACTTTGCACGCAATAAAAATGAGACTTCTAGTCCCACCGGCGTGCCAAAGCGTTGATGCGAAATCACAGCACCCCGGATGCCGGTCGCTTCTAGGTTGGCCATACTATCATCCAAGATGATTGCATAACATTGAATCCTTTCTCCAAGTGTGGGACTTGAAGAGTGAGAAAGGATTCTCCAGAGAAGGCCGGGTTCCTATTCCTCTCTGTTCGGATGCACACGAAATATGCAGAGGGTTTGTTCGAAACCTAATCTAATCTGCCAAGAAGACAGGTAAGAAGATGCATAAAAATAAATCTAAGCTAATAGAGGTGATGCACCGAGGAATGAAGAACATCTATCTTGTCAGTAAACATGTACTCATTCAAATGTAATATAAGATCATGCATGAGATAACAAAACTTGCAAAAGTGAAAGACCGGGAGGATGCAAAAATGAACACAAAGAGGGTTGAAAATCATCCACAGACATGTATTATTTGCTCCAAAGATTGCTACAATGCACTACAGGATGCCAAGAGGCGAGTCGTATTACGTTTCAAATGAGAGGTTCGAACTCCACAAATTCGCCCTGATAGAGAAGAAGGGAGGAGCAAAACAGAAAATGTTTGACCCTTTGAAAGAAGCTCCTCCTTTCTTTATATACCGAGAATGAGAGAAGAAAAAGAGAGGAAAGTCGAATCTACCACAACCACTTCTGGATACATTTAAAATCATTTCATTATGGTAGAAGCGGCGGATCTCGGCAAAACAAAGTGTCCTAACAGGAGCGGCGAGTCATCTCTTGTATTAAAGTTGGTTGTTGAGGCATTTCTTCCGGCATTACCACGCGTCAGGGATGTTTTCTCAATTTTCTCTCTCTTGACTGCACCAAAATTCAAGATTGATCCTAGAATCATGTAGAGAATTTTGACAGATTTCCGTTGATATAAAGAACGTGCAAATCCGAGTTCTGGATCAAAAGATACGACGATCTGAAGATTTAGGGCAAAAGGCCAAAAACAAAGTCAGCAGGAAAAAATATTTGAACTTTCCCGCTTTGCCACTTGGAAAACACGTATGTGCCTCGATTCATTGAGCAATTCTCTCTCCTCCACCTTTCGCGGCTTTCCTTTGAAATTTCCTTGTGCACCCTAGCTTGGACACGTGGCACTATTTCATCGTTCGGATCGGTCTGCTCAAAACTCGCCTTTGACTTTTCGACCTCTTTCCTTGTCGACATGTGTCATACCGTGATTTTTCCACGGCCCCGCCAGATTTTCGCATCCACCACGTCCTTACATCCCAAATTTCCTAGTGCTACTTGGGACAAAACTTCCGATTCACCCGATTCGGCTTCCCTGTCCCTTCTCTGCTGGTGACACGTGTCATGATCTGATTGGCTCTCAAATTTTCGGCTATCCGCGCCTTCCGCGTCCCTCTGTCCCATTTGTCCCAGTGCTACTTGGGACAAAAACTTCCGATTCGCCGGCCCAGCGGTTCGCGTCCTCAAGGCCCAAATGTCCTGAGCAGTTAGTCATTTCTCCTCCTTCGGCCGAACCGGCTTCGCGCCCTCACGTCCCGATGGCTCGACTGTCCTCGTGCCGAAGTTTCTGTTTCAGCCGAACCAGCCGGTTCGCACCTTCCGCGATACATTTGTTCCAACCTGCCCCAAAAGCTTCGCGGCCACCTGGAGGCATTTCGGCCGAACCGCGCCTTTTCGCCCCGAATGTCCCAACTGTTCCCAGGACAAGGACTTAGCCAATTTTCATGATTTTTCCTGTTTCAAGCCTGTTTTTGCTGCTTTTTTCACTTTTCCACAGAGCTTGCTCTTCTCCTTTCGGACTGGGAACTTAGAAAATTTTTGAGGGGACCCTAGAAACATGATTTTTGGCCCGAATCAATCCATTATCGTCGGGAATTGAGAATCGATGCATGTTATCAACAATTACCCTGGGGAAATTTTGACAACAAGTGACCCCGCATTACGGATGTACTATATGCTCCAACGCATATCAACTTCGTAGAAATTTCATAATCGGTCATTCCAGCAATATCTTTCAAATGAGAAATAACTATTTTATGTAGGTTTTAATTGCATAGCTTTTAACCATTTTTATAACACCCAAATGATGAGGTGTCCTTATATGATTTTCTAAAGTATAGATATGGATAGATACCCATGCAAAGGTGTTTTTGACTCATCGTCACTTCATAAATTGAAAGAGAGATAAAGTTTGCTTCTTTTACATTCTCTTTCAAATCTTCCTTCTCTATCATCGAGAGGCATTTTTCCATTTCCCATCCACTACTTTCGCACTCAATGAGATTGAGGTACATTCAACATTTCGTTAAATTGATACAAAACTTTGAAATCGAGGAAATCCCAAATTTCTCTTCCTTTTTTAGTATGTGAAAAGAGTAGAGAATTGTATGAATTTTGTATGTTGATTTGTTTCTTTCATCTTACCAATATGCGATGTGATCATTCCTCCCTTGTCCAAGAGATGTCTATGTTTTTTCTTCTCTGCCTCATATTCCACCGCGTATCTAACATGCATGCATTATTTTTAGTTTTCCACCTGTGTGTTTTGATTTTCTGGCCATCCGCCCCCGTTACAGTCAAATATTATTTTCCACAATGTTTTTTCTATAGTGTCTAGCTTCAGTTGCATTTTTTGTTGCTTTCCCAATTTCCACGTTCATATTGTACATGTACATTCAGATGGGATCTCTCTTCATAATTAGATGATTGTATAGGTTCAATAAATTTAAATTTAGTCTGCCCAATCAAACTTGTATGTCCCGCCAATGGTCGATATATTCTTGTTCATTTTCAATGCTTTACTTTTTTGAGTAGAATTTTGAGCAATATCCCAATCACCCGGTTTCCTCTTTCTTGGACCGGAGTTTGAATTTGATTTCTATGTTCCATTTTCTTTGAGTATTTGTATGTGTGATATCTTGATGCACTCTCGTCAGTTGCACCCCAATAGGAACAATATCTTCAAGATCTGGCATATTATCGTAGGTTTCATTTGTTTGACTTTGATACTATGCAGAATGCATGTCCACCTCAATAATACCTTCCACACAATCAATATTATGATTCTTTGTGGTGGCATCTATATGGTTGGTATTTTCAATATCTGTATCCGCAGAGTTTCCAAAATACTTGAAGAGCGATTTCTAAGATTTCTTACTTACTTTTAGGTTATTCACATTCTTTGAGCTGGCACCTTCCATTATTCTGAAGAGAATCCGTGTCGAAAAAGAACCAAGTAGTGAATCTGTCCACTGTTTGAGGTCTCTGCCGCACATCAACTCTGCACTTGTCACTTGACAACAACCTATTCCTGTTGCACATTCACTTTTCGGTTATTCTTGTCCGTGCGTCCAATCGCTATGCCCAAGTTGTGTGTCAACACCGCTTTGTCATGTGATCTCTAATAACTCTTTTCGCGTGTCAACAATGTCCCAATCACGTTTCAACAATGAACCCTCACAGGTTAACAATAATCTTTGGTGCTTAAGGGTATGCGAGTTCAAATTTCACAGTATTGGTAATTTGGTAAGCTACTTGAGGTATACTACCCTAATAATCACCTAGGTTTTTATAGGAGATGTTTTCAAATGAAGGCGAAGCTGACCCCCAAAAATATACTATATATTTTAGGCGAATAGACACTCGACCCACTCCGAATAATTCACCTTTTCAAATTTTCCTAAAATAAAATTTTTGCCACTAAAATTATCCCGCTAATTTGGGCCAAAATAAGTGTTTTAAATTTGGTATGGACATCCTTCAAAGAATTATGGAAAAGGTTTTTTTGACATTTTATATAGTTGGAGAAAAGCATACACACAGGGTAGGAGAAATAGTTGACAAAATGCCTCAAAGAAATGCGGTCTCATGGATCGGGATGACTACTTGAAAACACAAAATGGTTTTTTTTTAATGAGACATGGGTGCACAATGAATGGCTTGGGTTTGCACGTGACTATCTGGCATCATGTGGCAACAATGGTGGTCTCAATGGATCGCGAGTGTAAACCACTTGGAGCCCCTTATACCGATTTCGCTCATCATTTCCAGGCATGGTTCATCTTCCTTACCTCTCATAATTCTCATGTTTTAGTTATCTTTGCAACTTAATAGAATTTTAAAATATTAGGATTTTAATACCGTTAAATGTTTATTTCAACTTGTTGCAAAAACAATGAAATGTCATGTCAAAACTCACGAAGTCAAAATAACCCGTTTGCATTAAAACATGAACTTCCACCCTCATTCTGAGGTGATGTAGAAAAATTCCTACCCAACTGGATCGCTACAACATTATTTTATCGACTAGATGAAATTGACTTTCCAGTAATAATGTTGATCATCTCCTGGTTTAAATAGTTAATTTTTGCATTTTTCGGAGACTCATTAAGTACCCTTCGTAACTCTAAAAACAAGATGTTAAGCTTCATTCATGTACCTTGTTGTGTGAGGGGTCACCTTGACCTTTGGATTGACCTCGAACAAACATATGTGATCCTTTTATGCTCTTATAGGAGCCTGTTACACTGGTTTACAGCAGTAGAAAGTTGTTAAATCTAGAAAGTTGGCTTTCGTTTTGAACCGCCATTTGAAACCTGGATAGAGAAATTATTTCCTGTCTTCGCAAACCTCTAGTGTTTATACTAGAAAATTGCATGGAACATTCAGTTTAGGGAAAAACACTTTTCTGGATAGTTTGGAAAAGCCATTTTGTAGGCCTCTGAGTCGCAGTTTGACGAGGTCAAACTGGACCAATTTCGACTTGTCACTCCAGAAAACTTGTCGCTGTTTGAAAATGGTTTTCTAGTTCTCATTCTGCCAACTCTGATGAATTCTCCTTATATAGGGAACTTGTAGGAAATGTATCATTGCATGCTCATCCATCAAACGCAATTTCGGACATGGTTTTCTGAGCCCTTGAGCTAACTTTTGTTCAATTTGCATTGGGCCAACTACGACCAGTGGCCTCAAAAACTAGCCGCCAAACGCAAGTCGTTCACTTTTTCCCAATTCCGCGATTGCTTTATGAACTCTTGGTATATTTGGGAACATGTAGAAATTTGATCGTGGTGTGTGTTCTCATCGGAAGATAACTTTTGGAAGCGGTTTCTTAGCCTCTCGAACCCATTTTGAACGTTTTTGTAGCTAGTAAGAAAATGTAAAAATAGAAAGTTGTGGGACCCTCGTCGGGTTGCCAAACCACCATGGATACTTTTGACACATGTAAATAATCGTTTAAAAATCTATAGTGTAATCATTGTGTGAAATGAAACTTTTGAAAAAATGGTATTTAATGAATACATGTCTCTAAACCCTTTCTTTCGTTTGTAAATTGTAACTATTATCATATGTAAATGGGAAACTGAAAAATGATAATTATGTTAGATTAGGGTGGATGCCATGCCAGCGAATTATTGCTGATATCATGCTCACGTGGTTTTTGCAGGATGAAAGAATGATGACAAAAAAGGTGATGTGTAATTCATTTATTTATCTTTGTAATTTATATAGTTCATTGTTAAATGAATAAATCTATAATGTTGTCTCATGTTACAGACTGGTATATTTGATAATTTGTTGCTATGTATGATGATTCTAGTTTCAAGGACATCTAGGAAATGTACAATTAATCTTAGGTTAAATTCTTGATTCATAGTACACATGGTAAAAGGGTTTAATATTTATATAAGGTAAATGAATTTGAAGTAATATCTTGTAGTGCATATTTAGTGTTCAATAAATGATTAATGAGTCATTTTGTGCATTCATACTTTGCAAATGTAATAAAGAGAATTAAATCGAAACACTCTACCCTTGTTCAATATCAGGGCATAACTTGTTTTTCATGTGCGATACTCCTTACCGTAGAAGACATTGAAAACCGTAGAATGAACTTAAACTCTACACTTGATGGAACCTCCTAGTTTGAGTAAACAAGAGCCCAAGAATGGGTTTATCGTCTTAGTCAGTATGTTTAGTGACATTGTCATAAACCTAGTAGATAGGAGTGACACAGTCAAAATTTTCTTGGAGTATGTAGAGCTAACTCCTCCTTCGTAGCCTAGCGGACTACCTTGTCTTCCAAAGATAGATTTAAAATTAAAGTTCTTCATCGAGTGAAATCCCTATTGGATCCAGATGACATAGATGGAGGTTGTGACTTAGTTGTTCTAGGTCTTAAACTCTTGTTAATGAACCCCTTAGCTCCGCTCAGCTAAATGTGTTACCTTGGTTTCTCTCAACATAACACCTTGGTCCTTTCTTGAAGGTGGTTTAGCATAAATTTGTCCTCTCACTTAAAACTCATATATAGTTGAGGGGTAGACCCTTAGATGAAGTTGGAATTAATCTAAACCTCGGTTGATTTGGATGTTAACTTAGGATTCTGTGTGTAGCTTCAAGTCTTCTAATCTTTTATGTCTTCAAGAGGTTAGACAAACACTTCGTAACTCCTTTTACAAGACAATGCTAAAAATAAGATCCTAATGTGACGTAGAAAATAAAGTATATAAGAGTAAAAACGAGATTTGAGGTTCGGAATAATGCCACTCTTAGAGACCTTATATCTCAATTAAATATATTCTTTTGTTTCAAAGAATATGAATTGCCTTGGTGTGATCAACCTTCGAGAAAACAAAATACATATATAAATCAAAATGGAATTTCACAAGTCATTGAATTAGAATAACTATGGTAGGGAAATAACTATACCGTGATCGAGGAATGTTTTGTGGTAAAAAGCTATCTTGTATTTAAATCTCCGTTAAATCCTAATATCACTATATGGACACCAAGTCACATTCACATGAGTTGTAAGAGTAAAAAGGTAGACATTGAATATATGTTCGAGAAGAATATTCTTAACATAAGGACAAGATAATTAAGTACTTTATATGCTTTTGAATTATGACAAATAAGAATGCAAGTTATGGAAACTTTTGTAAAGAATAAGAAACCAACTTACAAGGGGTGAACGATAATTTAACTGCGGTATGAACTTAAGAATCTGTCAGGTGGAAAAATGAGAAATTTATCCTTGCACAATAATGTTCTTAGAATGTTAATCGTAACTAAAATACAATTAAAGAAATGATGTGTTGTGGGTTTTCCTATCCTTGAGTCATTTTTCTTGTGGTTGGGTCATTACTAGTAACCATTCATTGGGAAAAGTGTGGCATCGACATGCCTTTGTTGTTTTCATGTGTTTATGTGAGTCGATGACTTATGTAATTGTCATATGCGAGTCGAGTCCTGTACTTGGAGCCCTTACGTGTTGTGTGTAGTGAACAATGTAAGTCAAAAAAATTATCCTGGTATTTTACTGTTGTAATTGTGTGTGAAAAATGAGGGCACTACATATATTTTTATTTGCATGTGTGTTTTTGTCTTTAGTTTCTCTTTTGCATGGTGAAAATGAATACACGAAGCTCTATTCCTCCTAATCTCATAGGGATAACGTTGACAAATACCAAATTCTAAAGAGAGGAATCCTTCAGGAGGTCCAAATTTGTTCTCTACATAGACCATCATCAACAAAATAAGCCGCCAAAACCAAAATTGCAGCCATGGCTAAGGCTTGACTCATTTTTTTGAAAACTTATGTTATTTATTTGTCTAAGTTCCACACTATAGGGCCCCATTCACGAGGATATGATCTAGCTTATGACACGATGGAGGATGCCCTGTATACGATCCTCCACATAAGCTGAGGAAGATGGGAGTTCCGATCATAAAACCGGCAACAGATCTAAAAATTGTGCAAAAAAGATTGCACAAGGAAGCAACTCCAATTTTGCTACTAAAAACAAAAAAATAGTTACTGCTTTTATATGTGTTGTCAGACTAAAAAATTTGGACATGTTTGAAAAAAATCTATATAAATATTTAATTTTTGACAAAGGTTGATTCACACGAGCTTAAATATATTTCATTTTTCATTGTTCGAATATACTCTTGATTAATATGATCTTAAATATTAAATATGTTTTGTAATGGATTAAATATGTTTTCCATAGTATTAAAATGTGTTTCTATGGATTATATTTTTAAAATTACTAATGTTTATATAATTTATAGCAAGTTTAGATTTTTAAATTCATTTATGTTAAAATTATATTTAGGTAACAAATGCATAATGGTAACAATTTTTTAAAATCTTCACACCCCTCAAATGAAACGTCTTCAGGGTTATTTGAATCCAATGAGTGAAGTCTAGTTTAAAAAGGAAAAATTAACAAGGTCTTAAAATATTTAAATATTCATGTCAAATTCACTAAGTATGGGTTATGATCATTTGTCCAATTTAGGATTGTATTGGTGCAATTATCATTTCCAATCATTTATGGTATTCATAAGGCCCCCTTTGATTATTTATTTATTTTTAAAATTATTTTGTGTTGTTTTAAGACTTTTGCTAGGATAATGCACTTGACAAGGAACGTAAATCCAAAAGGTTCTGGTAAACGACATGGTTATGAGAAAAGAGTCCCCATTCCCTTCCAAATTTATCCATGTCACCCTTGGTCCACCTTCTTCACATTTTTTATAGTTATATATCGGTTTGTTTGTTTCAGGTGTCAATAGTGTTCTAATATGAGTTCTATCTATCTATAATTGCACATGTACCCTAGTTTATCTACATAATATAGAAATTGTAGTCTCTAATTACATATTGCTTCATCAACTAACCCCAAAGCATGCCGACACATCATCCAGACTAGTCTCGGAAGCTCACCCGAGGCACGTAAGCTAAGCCCCTCCTTTATGTGAGCTTCGTGAGAATGTTCTCCTTAACATGAGGGTGTCAACACAACCAAAGAATGAATGCACCCATTCTTGGAAACAAGATTTAAATACTAACTCCTAGTCTAATGCACCAGAACATAGAATAACATGATCATACTACAAAGGAAGTAGAAATTAACTCACGATTAACATCAAGAAAATTAGTAATACACTCATGAATTTAAAAGGAAATGCACAAATCAAGATTGATCACACGAGTGTCCTTAATCATTCCATTATATTCATTAATCCAAGTATAGTAGCCAAGATTACATCAAAAAGAGTTCCATGTATGGAGAAATTTACAATAGCAGAGCTTAAATACATTACAGAGCTTACCATTACACATTACACATTTTTACTATATCTCTTCCTCCTACTCTCATACTCGCATACCCATATATTTCTCTCTAAAAATATCCTCCAAGCCCATCCATATGAGGAACTCAAGAGTCTCTTCTTAACCACTCATCATTACATGAGAAAGCCTGAAGGAATATTTCATGATTTCCCTACCACTACCCAAGAACATGAAAAATTTCATCATGTGTTCCCCTAATCGAGTTTCCTTAGCATGCATGTTCTAGCTAAACCATAACAAATACAATTCCTTACCCTTTCATGATAATCAGTATTGATGCCTTGGAATATCCTTTCCTTGAGCTGCAAGTCTCCATAACTTATCCATATTTCAGATCCGGTCACTTTTCCATTCGCTTCTTAAACGTGTCTTTACTTGTTGTCCAAAACTCACTAAGTCTTGGATCCATCCTATCTCGGGCACGAGCATTTGTGTATCTCCAAGAACTACTTCGCGTGTGTGTCTTCGTGCCTCGCTTCCGTGCACCCAAGGCTTCGCGCCTTAGGTACTTAGTTATTTTAGGGGTCCAATACAAATTCATTATTGTTTGAAAATGAGTTAATTCTAGAGAATTCAAGTACTCATCAAGCATGTAAATTTCATGCTACATATACATTACAATGGTTTCTTAATGAATAAACTATAAAAATTATTGGAATGTCATTCACAATACTATATGATATTGATGGACTTGTTAAATATCAAGAAAGATTAGTATATCTAATAAAATGAAAAACCCCAAAACATTTTATTATTTCCTTATGGTTTAAAATTCAGTACCCCATTTAGGGAAAGAACAATAAGTACATTTTCCCATTGATTGTAATGAAGTTTTAGAAACTTGAGAGAGTTTTTGGACCCCTCGTGTTGAAAAATCTACTTGTAAAAAAATATTTTGAATTAAAGTGCACAATTTTACTGGGAATGTCAAGTGTATGGTTTAGGTATGCTTGAAATGTCAAGTGTACATTATACACTTTTTGGTTCTCATAAATGTAAGTTTTCTAGCTTTCCGTGTCTAATAAAAATCAATTTTACATCCATTTTTATCCCTAATAAAATGTTTATAGATATTTATATTGCAATTAGATTGAAATATATCTATTCATAACACACTAATCAATTTATTAAGTGATTTATTCAAATTTAATATTTACCCATAACATTTATAAACTCATAATTATAGGAAAACATATTTTTAAAAAATTATTAGAAAATGTGCTTGTATTAATTATATGTTAGAAATATAATGTTATCTATACAGAAAATGAGTGGAATGGAATCAAACCCCTGAATGTGATTCCAATATATTCCAAAATATATTCCTCCTTTAGTTTAATATACAAAATACGAATTTTTAGTATTGTAAGGAATAGATTGTTTTAATACAATGTTTCCGAAAAAATAAGTCGCTCTGCAAACACATGACGTTAACTCATTTAGTGTGTATGTCCCTAGATAGAGTACTAACTCCACTGAATCTCCAATATGAAATCATTAGTAATGAACAAACTCAGTAGCAAATGTTTTAGTGCCTTGTCATATGTTAAATTACAGATGGTTATATTGAAAAATTCAAATTTGAAGTGTTCATTATGATTTTTTGTTGTACTTACGAGATATGTTTGTCCATTATAAAGGTAAACATGGTTTCCATTTGGAGATTGGAAATTCATGGAGTGTCGAATACCTCTAAAAATATTGCATGTTCATCGTTCATATTATATGACCCTGATGGAAGAAAGATAGTAGAGAGAGGAATAATTGTGCTAAACGCCACTATGACCTTCCACTAGCTGAGTATAGGGCCTTGATATTGGGTCTTGAGGAAGCGATACGCCATGAAGTTCGAAACATTTGTGTGTTTTCTCACGATATGCTTGTTGTGAAATAAATGAATGGTGTATACCAATGTAACAATGTAAATCTTTCTATTCTTTGAGTTCAAGCGCTAGAGATTGTATATTGCTTTGTGAAATGTTCATATGTGCATGTAAAAGTTAATAGAGGTAGGTTGGATGTATGTCAAGTGTCTAGGGACACTATAAATCAAGAAGTGACAACATTGTTAGCACTTGCCATGGATGACATTTCAATATGATATATGTACACATTGTATTTCCTTTTGTGTAATGGTAGACATACCTTTTTTATTAGATTATGAATAACTAATATTATGTGAATTGTCTCCAACGCATATATTATATATTTTGTGGATAATATGATGATACATCATATAGTGTAGATTAATAAACTAGGCATTGTGGATAAAAGGGAAGGATTCTAGAGATATGGGAAGGATGTGGAAGCTAGGAAGTATTAATAATAGTACATTCCAGAACCTATGAACATGTCTTGGGAATGAAAAAAAGGATTTAGACAATGATAAGTTCATACATATTCAATGGCTCCTCATATTACCGTGTCGATCCATTTCATTGCTCCTCATAATACCATGTCCATATGTGTCATTGATCTTCATAATACCATGTTTCATTTTGTTCCTCATAATAATATGGATATTTTGATACATATTATGTAGATGGATGATTGGAAAATCCAAGTATGGACACTCTTAAGAATAATCCCAATGATGGAAGATGATAAGGTTCATAATTCCTGTAACATTTGTTAAATTATGCAACGTGTCCACCCCCTTTTGATATTGGACCAAATAGGGCTAAACGATTGAATTTTTGTATTCTAAAT
>CM031237.1:1031202108-1031261695 GCA_018340775.1 Taxus wallichiana var. yunnanensis
TTCCCATGATATTTCTTTTCGCTTCATCAACACAACTCGCATCTACCAATCTATGTGATCCACCTTCTCTCTCGGATAGGTTTAAAGTTTTACACCATGGAAATACGTCCTATCATATTCCACCAAAGCCTCTAAATTCCATAAACACTCTTCATCTTCTTAAATGGAAAATATCATACTTTGATAACTCTCTTTATCATCGACATGATAGTTTTATTAATATACTTGATAAGTGGTTTATTTGGTTACCCTCTGCTTCACATCATCCTCATCATAGATTGGAATATGAAAAAGGATAACCTTTTTGTAACTTTAATCATATCGATGGGAACAATGATAATGATTTTTGTGTTAGATCATAAACTCAAGGGGATGGAATAGAAGGGTATTATCTCTTTCGATTAAAGACATGCTTATATATATTATTCCCCCTCAAGAAAATTTCCTTGTGTAAACTCTAATCTTCCACAATGGTACCTCCTTGGAAAATTTAATATCTCAACCTCTTATACTCAATGTCCTTCAGATTGAGGATTTTAATAATTAACAATTATAGAAATATAAACACATATAGGCTTTCAAAAACCACCATTAGTTGAAAAATATAGTCATGTTATTCATTTAACTCCTTTTATCCTACTAAAACATATTCTATATAATCCACTATTACGAGACAAATAATTATTTTTTAGTGCATGTTTTCTATACATGGATATTGGGATACTAACGTAGAATATTCTAACTTATCTCCTCATCATCATTAAGTTTTATTCACTTAACATCATGACTATTCCCTAAATGTGGTGTACATTTTGTATAAGTTAAGGCATATGGGGAATACCCTTCCTCTTTCTTAGGAATATGTTTCCTCACAATAATTTTTCTCCTATGTGCCTTCATTTAATGACTCCTTTTCATTACCCTTAAATCCTATCTAAATGTTAGTACCCATTTTTATAATCACTAACCTTTATCAATGACACATAAATCAATAATCTATTTTATTCAAAGCAAATATGAGAATCATTAAATATAACATAAAAATCTATATAACTCAATCACATCAAGACAACATGTGCATCATAAAAACTTTAATTAATATAGAGATCATCACACAAATAAACCATATGTGCTCAAAAGAAAATGATATATATGCATATTCCTATTTGTGAAATTACAATACAATGAGGGTTATTTCCTTCTAACATATATTTATAAATTATATATATCATTCTTTCTCAAAATCCCAATAGGATCTTGAAATATAGAGGCCTCTTGTATAAATAAATAACTACAAGAATCTGATCTAGTAGGGTCTCGTATCTATGCAAAGTAGATTTCGCATACAATAGCTTAACACTCATGAATTTTACAACTAGGTCATGTGCAAGACTATTCTCTAAAAAAATTCTATTTTCATTGCTAATTATACTAATATATCATCCCATTTCCTCTATAGTACCACTATTAAGTAAACTACGTCAAATATATATGAAAAATTCCGTGTGTCATCATGAACTCACTCTAAAATCCCACCACCGTAACATCACTTGGGTATTGTATTGGCTTTGTGGTGTCATCAATGTCAATGAGTGATGATGAAGGTTTTTAGTTGTAAGTATTCATGGATTGTTTTCATTGATGTGGCCAAGATTCATAGGTAATTAATCTCAAACGTGGTGTCAAGGTATAGATACATATATAGGTGTCTTGAGATGATATGGTGACTAGTAGGTATACAAGAGTTGTGATGAGTGTAAGAGAATTTTTTTAAGATAAGTTGTTTATTGAGCATGGCCAATTTTTTATTAAGCATGGTTAGCATGTGGCTGGTACATGTTGGTACTAAAGAACATGAATACAAGCCATGTTTTCAAGAATACTTGTTAATGGATAATGACCCTAAGTACATGAGAGATGGATAAACGTAGGTGGATGAAAATTGTTGAGAATTATGAGGCTTTAGTATAAGGTATAGATAACCTTAGGAGTGTCCCAGTGTTTATTAAACTCAATCAACCAACATTACAAAGAATGGGCTGCAATATTTATAGATATTGCACAACCAAATACAAACAGGAAACTAAGTTGCACATGTGCAACTATATTCCAAATTACATTAGCTTCCAATAACATCCGGGAAGCACAAATGAATAAAAACAAATATATTGTTAAAACAATATAACAACATCCGTGAAAGACAAATATGGTTTAGAAACCATATAACAATACACAACAAAAATATGGTTTATATTATAACCATTATTATTTAATTAATAAAATTAATTAAATAATTATACTATGCATAATTAACCTAACATTCCCCCCCTTAATTGTGCATTGTCTGAAGAGATGAGGAGAGGAACTCTCTGAACAACTCAAACTTGTCACGTGCAAGTGACTTTGTGAAAATATCTACTCATTGTTCAATAGTTGGACAAAATTGAAGTTGGATGTTGTGCTTCAACACATGTTCACATATGAAATGAACTTATACCTCAATGTGCTTTGTTCTCTCATGAAAAACTAGATTGCGAACAAGTTTGAGAACACCTTCATTGTCAACATACATGGTGGTCGATTTGTCCTATGGTATTCCAAGTCCTTCTAGTATGCGACATAGCCAAATCTGCTTCACATACAGCTTCTCCGCAGAATGATACTCAACTTCTGTGGAAGAATGAGAAACAAAGTGTTGTTTCTTGCTTCCCCATGATATTGGTCCAGATCCCATAAAGAATACAAATCTTGAAGTGGATTTTCTATCATCAATATTTCCTGCATGATTTGAATCAAATATCCTGACAAGAAGAAGTTGTCGTTCTTCTTGTATTCTAGACCAAGATCCACTGATCCTTTGAGATATCTCAAAATGTGCCTTTCTACTTTCCAATGAAAAACTTTGGGTTCTTGCATGAACCTGGATAGATAGCTTCACTACAAAGTTGATATCTGGTCTAGTGTAGGTCAGGTAAATGAGACTCCCGATCAGCTGCCGATAGAGAGTGGCACTTACCTCAGGAGATGGATCTGAATGAGATAACTATAATCTATTCTCCATGGGTGTAGCAATCGGTGTGAAATCCATCATCCTAAACTTCTAGAGTTGTCTTGGTATATTTCATCTGAGAAACAAAAATATGATTCTCTTTCTGCCATACTTCCAATCCAAGACAATAGTGCATCAGCCCGAGATCGGTCATGTCGAACGATCGATTAAGATCTTTCTTCATTGCATCGATCATCCTCACTGAACTACCAGTGATGACTAGATCATCGACATAGACAACAACAATCACCATCTCCCCCTTGATTTTTTGAGGTAGAGATTGGGATCGTATGGATTTCTAACAAATCCATGTTGTATGAGATGCTCATCAATCTTGATGTACCATGCCCGGGGTGCTGTTTGAGGCCATACAGAGATTTCTTGAGTCTGCATACCTTTTCTTCTTGACCAGGTACTACATATCCCTCAAGTTGAGTCATGTAGACTTCTTCTTGTAAATATCCATTTAGGAAGGCACTTTTTACGTCCATTTGGTGAACTTTCCATCCAAACTGAGCAGCTAGAGCAAAAATCATCCTGATTGTTTTGATCTTAGCTGTGGGAGAAAATGTCTCCTCATAGTCAATGCCTTCTTTTTTGTGCATACCCCTTTGCTACAAGTCTTGCTTTATACTTGTCCACTATCCCATCTATGCTTTGTACTTTGTTTTAAATATCCATCTGCATCCAATGGGTTTCTTCCCTAGTGGAAGATCGACAAGCTGCCAAGTGTTATTCTTCATCACTGATTGATATTCAAAATCCATGGCATCTTTCCAAGATTTTGACTATAGGGCTTCTGGACTATAGAGGGCTCATCTAGATTCAATAACTCTACTCATCAAAGAAAAATTTGACTTCTTCCCTTGCTTTACTATGAGTTGTGGTCCAAGGGTGGATGTATCCGGTGGAGCATCCAATCTTGCATCTCGTAATGTACTTGTACACCATTTAGGCATATGCTGAACTATTCCCATGGGTCATGGTTCTATCTGATCAACACCATCATCCCCATCATTACTTTCATCTTCTGAGGGAACATCAGCTTCAATTTTTACAATAGGTGAAAAATCTACATCTTGTGAGTCCGGAGGAGGAGTCTCTGCTTCCTTCTTCTCGAAAAAACTCAACATCTCTGCTGGTGTAGACTTTTCTGGTCTTAGGATCCATCAATCTATACCCAAGAGTCTCTTCACTGTACCCAATGAAGATGAGTTTCTGTGACTTCATGTCCAATTTATTTCTATTTTGTTTGGGTATGTGCATGCTTGCTTTGCACCCAAATACTCTGAGGTGTGTAATAGATGGTTTCCTTTTTGACCATGCTTCTTGTGGTGTTATTCCATCAAGAGAAGTTATGGGCACTCTATTCAACAAATATACTACTGTTTTTGCTGCTTCTACCCAGAATGTCTTTGCAAGTCCGAATCATCGATCATGCATCACACCATTTCCATGATAGTATGATTTCTTCTCTCAACAACACCATTTTGCTACGGTGTGTGTGGAGGAGGCATTTTTAATGAATCCCATGAGTTTGTAGGTAGTCTCTGAACTCATCACTGGTGAATTCCCCCCCTCGATCTGAGTGGAGAGTTCTTATGTGATGACCAATTTCTTTCTCAACTACTACTTTGAACTTTTTGAAGGTTTCAAACACTTCACTTTTCTTGCGAAGATAGAAAATCCACATTTTTCTCAAATAGTTATCAACACAAAGCATGAAGTACTGGAACCCAAAATGACTTGGTTGCATCGGACCGTAAAGATCGGTATGAACCAGGTCAAGTTTACCATGAGCTCGAAATGTACTCCTCTAGAATGAAGCTCTGTGTTGTTTTCTTGCTAGGCAATGAGGACATTTGTCTCTATATTCTTCAAGAGATGGTAGCCCATGTACCATATTACACCGGCAAAGTGTTTTGAGATATTTGAAACTTACATGACCAAATCTTTGATGCCACAACTGTGCTGAGGTGGAGTTCTTAGCCACAAGTGCTTGATTGTCTCTGTGAACAAAATCAAGTTGGAACATGTGTCCCACATTGGAGGCTTTTGCAATTATTTTGAGCCTCTTGATTTATCTCGAATCAAGCACATTTTCTTGCCGGATTGACTATCAAAGTCAATTTTTAGGTTGTGATCTAGGAGTTGACTAACTGAAAGAAGATTATTTATCAACCTAGGGACATATAGGACATCTGATAGTCTGCATTTGTGTGAACCAAGGGGTAGAGAAATGTTTCCAATCCCTTGAACTGTATATGAAGAATCATCTCCCAACGAAACATGATTTTTCGATGGCGTGTCCCTCATTGAAATAAACTAGTCTTTATGGCTGGTCATGTGTCGAGTGGTTCTGAATCAACATACCAGACATCACTAGATGACATGGATGGTTCACTTGATCGAGCAATGAACAAGAAGTCTTCATTTTCTGATTGTTCTTGTTGCTCAAGCAATATTACCTTGCTGGTGGGGTCTTCTTTTCCAGTTCCCCTTTTTCTACCCGTGATTGTTGTTAGAATGTCCCTTGTAAGATTGTTGTTGTTGAGGTCAGAGTTGTTGGATGAACCTTTCTTGTAAGTATTATACCAACAATCTTGTAGGTTATGTCCTCTTTTGCAGATTGGGACATTGCTTCTTCTGTTGTCTGTCCCCTTGATACTGATTTTGATTTTGGGACTTCTGATAGGAATTAGGTTTTCCTTTACCTTTCCTTTCCATTTTTGATGTGAAGATAGTGCTTTCTCCTCTTCATCATCCTTATTGTGCAATGCTTCCTCTTGTTGCAGTAGGTTTACCAGTTTGTCAAAACCAACTGTCGTATCTGACATGTTTAGTGTTGTGACAAAAATGCGGTAAGAAGAGGGGAGTGCTCTCAGAACAATGGGAATGAGAGCATCATCTGTGACTAGTTCTCCCAGGGCTAAAAGTGAAGCCCTCAATTCTGCAACTCTTCTTAAGAAAGCTTCAATTTTCTCATTCTGCTTGAACTTTAGTGTATGTAACTGACTCTGCAAATTGAGTATAACATTCTTGTTCTTGGCCTTGTATACTATGCTTAATTTATCCCACACTTCTTTTGCTGTTTTGGCATCTCAAATGTGGGGTTGCACATCATCAGACACTCCAAACAAGATGATGAGTTTGGCCTTCTGATCTGCTTTATCAAACTACCACTGTTGTGTTGTATCAGTGGCTGATCTAGTCAGAGTACCATTCACAACAAAGGCCAGATTTCTTCAAACTCAAGTTGTGTCTTGATTTTAGTCTTCCATGCAGCATAGTTATTTCCTCTGAGTAATTGTGAATCTGGGAAGAAAAAATTGGGGGCATTGGTGCCCATTTTGCAGAGATCACTAACAAGGTTTGGCTCTTATCACTCTAGGTATTAGGTCTCCCAATCTATATACCATCAGTCGATATATACCAAACCTTTCTATATACATGCCCTTCCGATATACCCGTTGGTATGTGGAAGAAGCTTCCCTTTCTATATACCCGGTGGTATGAAAGAGGCGTTAATGTATGTGAAAGAATTCAATACGTGGTACCAAGATAATATTGATGGGGTCTGTGTGATTATTGACACCGGCTCAAAGAAATATCCTCATACGCGCGTAACTTTGCTATATACTTGGATAATTTCTCAGTCTATATTTATGTCGTGCAATCATTCACAGACGGATGGGATGGTTCATAGTGTGTGCACTGTGACCTTATTACTCCCCATCGATTTAAAGGGTTGATGCCCAGATGACATTGTTGCAGCTATATTAGGCGTTAAGTGCAGTAGTAGTCATGATGACTTTACCCGTAAGTGCTTCCCAGAGGCACCGTATATACCGAACGCTGCGAATGAGATCTAGGATCTCGTGAGTGTTCTTAGAACCAATTTTATTATTGTTTTTATTACAATTCTACTAGTTTTAGAGTAGTTACAAAGTTTGCAGTTGACTATGGAAACCTACAAATTAGTACAATATAATGCAAGTATACAAATTACATTCAAAAATCTAGAAAATTTGAATGGCAGAAATTTTTTTTTTTGTGGGCCTGGTGGCCTCTGGAGCCCAATATGACCCAAAATGTAAAGAATTGCAAAAATAGCTGAAAATGCAATTTTTAGGTATCCCCCTTTTGGAGAAAGTTTCCCGGAATGAAAAAACAAGTTGAATGGGAGAATTTTTTTACCCTAAATTAGGGATTTCTCCGCTAAATTTAGTTAGTTATAACTAAATTCAAAATTTCCACTAAATTTGGCGGTTCCACCAAATATTCCACCAAATTCGAAAAGCAAGTTGGGGGTGGGATTTGAACCATGCACCTCCCACTTCTAAGGCTTTCCCTCTATCCAACTTGGCCACTTAAGGGCGCTTGATATGGAAATGAACAAACTTGTATTTAATGAAAGGTAAAATTGACTTACCTTTTGAAAATGCAACTGAATGAAGCTCCACATGGCTGCAAATGAGAAGAATGTGATTTAGGGTTTTTTTGCTGAAAATATGGATCCATAGTCTTTATCTTTGCATTTTGAATGCCGTGTTTTTTATTTCTTCTCCATGGATCCGATTCAACTCGCATTTGAGAAATCCTTTGCCGCTTTTTTTTTTTTTTTCTAACGTGTTGAGTGATGCTTGATTCATCGTATTTGATCTCACCGTGTTTTGCTTATAGTGCAAGGTTCGTTATTTGTATTAAAACCCCTTTTAATCTCCACATTTTTGTTTGTAGGTTTTTGCATGTGGTGCAGGTCTACGTTAGCAATGGAGATGTGGACGGCAGGACCATAGAGGAGGCTCACTTTGAAAGTCACGCCTAGTTTGCACAAAAAAACTCAATGCTATCAACATTTTGTTGTTGATGCCATGTGCAAGTTTGATATTTTTACCCGGATGGCGGCTCAGAGGTAGAACATAATATATTATTGTAGGTTCCACAAAGCCGACCCTTTCTCAAATCCTTGATGCAGAACACAATACAACACAACTCGTTTGTCATGAGGTGCAGTGTTGATAAATCAGATCAGCAATTTACAGCATGTATCGATAGTTGCAATGTATCGACCGCTCCTTTGTTGTAGGTTGCAGTGTTGAGAGGAGTGCAAGCCATTCAAACACCACAATGTGGGGCTCGTCCCAATAACCTAAACACACGTCCAACATAGCTCAGCCTCTTGTATGAAGAATAGATTAGAGCTCTTCAAATGTAGCAGGCTACTAATATTAGCAGTGAATAAAAGCTCCTCTAATTTTAAAGGTAAAACCCCGATGGGAAAAAACATTTTTTTTTTTTTAGAATAGCATTCGGGAGAAAATTTTTCCTGGTGCAGAGGCACCAAGGCAAAAAAAATTTGCCTTACAAACACCTGGAGAATGACAAGAGGTTGTGGAGATGCAAAATGTTTTGAGAAGTTGATGGAGGAGGCACATGCTCTCTAGATGTGCAAATCTTCTCCAAAACGTATCCTTCTCTCTCCAACCTTTCAACCACCTTCACAGTCCAAATTCTCGCTCTGGTACCAAATGTAGATTGAGCAACAGGGGCGGAAGCCTGATAATATTTTATTAAACTCAATCAACCAACATTACAAAGAATGGGCTGCAATATTTATAGATATTGCACAACCAAATACAAACAGAAACTAAGTTGCATAGGTGCAACTATATTCCAAATTACATTAGCTTCCAATAACATCCAGGAAGCACAAATGAATAAAAACAAATATCTTGTTAAAACAATATAACAACATCCATGAAAGAAAAATATGGTTTAGAAACCATATAACAATACACAACAAAAATATGGTTTATATTATAACCATTATTATTTAATTAATAAAATTAATTAAATAATTATACTATGCATAATTAACCTAACATGGTCGTATATAAATTATGAAATGTTGAGCATTAAGGAATGTGTAGTAGGTTTTCCTATTGGGATTGTAAAATTTATAGGTCGTGGTTTAAAGGAAGAAGCATGAAAAGGTATTTTAGACTCTGTCGAGCTCCTAGAAGTAAGAATAAAAGCTCGAGAAGGAATTTATTGTGCTCATTCGAATGTGGGAACTATTATGGTGGCCTAATTTTTGTAGGGTAGTTGGGGAATGGGCCTAAGAATACATTTCAGGAATTATTACAAGAGATAAGGCCTCACGCTTTATGATAACGTAAAAAGGTGAACAACTCATAAATCCTCTTAAAACCCTACTATATTAGTGATGGAGAATATCATGATAAATGTAACCAAAAATTAATCGGGTGACCTAGTTTGATTATTTGAGGCTCAAAGTATACTCTCTCATGTTTCTTCAAGTGGTAATGATATGACATGATAGTAAGTGGACCCCATAGTAAATTTCATGTTTCTAAGGAATTTTATATATATCTCATGTATTTAACTATAAATATTTAATAAATGGATGCTAAGGTAATTTGGGAATCCATACTAGTTATCAAGGGTGGTTTTAGAACAAGGTTGTACCCTTAGGGGGTCTCTGGAAGTCATTCTTCCAAGACTAGTTTCGAGACAGTTTTGGCAATTTTAGGTGGTCATGGTGAAGAAATGGTCGTGATTCCTTATGACATGAGTTGAAGTACCCTATGAATATGAATATTTTTACAATTGTAATATCACATGTATCAAGTTTTAAAGAATATATTAATGTCATTTTCTATGATGAGAAGGTGCTCACATGTTGACCTAGTTAATTGGTTTTAGGACCGAGAATGAAAGATTCAGATATTGGTCTAGGAGACCAATCCTTGCTATGATTTCATGATGTTTTCTATGATGAGAAATTGCTCACATGTTGACCTAGTTAAGCGGTTTTAGGACTGAGAATGAAATATTCGGATATTGGTCTAGGAGACCAATGTTTGCTATGATTTCATGATGTTTTCATAATGTAGAGTGATAAGGTTTTACTATTATAAAATTTCCATACATCAAAATACTTTAAATTGGTCGGCATAGGATTTTGATTGTCAAGTCTTCTTTCTTGATTTTCATGGTGTTAGGACTATTTTGGGAGTACAAGTTGGCAAGTTTCTCTTGAGCACTTAAAGTCCACTTAATGATGTATGATGGATTTGGTGATAAACCTAAGATCGTGTGGATGCTTTATACCAGTTGTAGTTTCATTATTGAATATTTGGATGATGTTTGATCATCCTATTTGAACACTAGTTCTTTTGGGTACTTAGACCTAATATGACTAATTCCTAATGGGTGGCTTCACGATATGATATGATGTTGCAGAGTCAAAAATCATGTTGGAGGATGGTAGAGGAATTATAAAATATGTCTACGTGGTTCTTAATGTTTGAATAAGACCATGTGGGCCAAGTAGACTATGTCTTGCTAAAGGAGTTGTTTTAGGCATTTAGGCCTAAATAAGTCCTAACAAATAAATGCGGGCATGAGGTGATATTTCTGACCTAAAGAAGATTTTTTATTATTTTTTAATATTTATATAATTTACTATGAAGGATGACCGAGGTGTTATGTATTATCTTAATTCATGTATATAATAAAGCCAAGTAGGCCTATTTCGGTGTATTAGATAGAATGAGGTAGAGTGAGTAAGAGGGTAGAATATAGAGGTGAAGAATTTAAATGTGAAAATCAAAAAGAGGGAATAGAATTCATCATGTAGAGCCAATAGGTGGTGAAAATATGATGTTCAATATCATATGACCTAATCAGCTTAGTGCGAGAATATTATTATATAAAGAATCTTAGAAGTTGATTTTCAGAAAGAGAGAAGAAGTAACAACTAAAGAAGAGTCATCATATGTTGTTTTAACACTATTAAGAAGGTTAAAAATAAATTTAGGTGGATGATTTCATGTTGATTCATCTAGGTGGTTGGTCCCTCTATGAAATTTGGTGATTGCAAAATATAAGGGTTTGTGTTCCTTGTGGGGTTGGTGCCTCACTAAACTCGGGGTTGGTGTATGTTGTGGAGTTCGTGCTTCAATAAATTTGATATTTCTTTATAGGATAGTTTTCCATTTCATTGACCAGTGGGTATTTTTCCCTAGAAGGCTTTCCCACTTAAATCCGATGTCCATGTGTTCTTGTTCTCTTTTTACATGTGTTTAATGGTTGTTTTTTATTTATGATTTATAACATGGGAAATTTTAATTACATGATTAATGGATGTCAATTTATAAGTAAACGAAAATGATAATTCACATTGATTCACTCCCCCTCACTTGAAGATTTTTTCTTCTAAAAATTGGTATATGAGAAGGTCCTCTAAAGCAAGCTTAACAACTTGAGGTAATCCTATGAAGCTAAAAATACGAAATATGTGGAGTGTCTTCACCAAAGTATTAAAGGATAATATAGTTTTCTTAAATATTTTTAGGGCCAAAAACATTTAAATGGTAGTTAAGAACAATCAAGTCTCTTAAGGTAATGAGATTTCAAGAAGTACAAGGTGTGGAAATTCACTCAATGCGTATTATTTTTCATGCAATTAATTTGGTAAAAAAGTAAGAGATTGTAATGAGAATTCATGGAATGATGGAAGGCATTAAAATGTTCACTATTAAGGAGAGTGCTAAATTTGACATGATAAAGGAAAAAATGGAATATTTTATTCTAACAGAGTTGGGTAGTTCTCAAGTCAAAACAAGAGGGTGGAATATACAAGAATGTTATTTCATGGTTATTGTTTTAAGTGTAATGGATTGCGGCATAGGGAACTTGAATGCAAAGAAAAAGTATGGAGACCTAAGTCAATAAGGATTGATCATGTTAAGTCCAAAAATCTAGATGAATCATTTTCCAAGGTTGTATAAGGGTCAGAAGTGGAGGAATGTCAAGAACTCTTGTTGTCTGCATATGTTGACAAAGAGAAGGAGGATGATACCATGATTAGGAAAGTTGAGATTTATCCACAAAAGGAGGTAAACGAGAAGGTTAAGGCTAAATTTGATGAGTCTACAAGTCAAGGTGGATAATTTTCCATGATAGAGAACCAATATTATATGTTATCAACTCGGTTTGTAGAATAGAAGGATGATGAAGACATTAATCATGTGGAACTAAAGAAGAACAAATGGATCTGAAAAACTATTATCAATCTCATAAATTTAATATAGGTGAAAAGAGTATCTTAGAGATATGAGAATATCCTAAGTTCATGGTTTTTATATCCCTATGGATAGTGTTGTTGAATTTTTTTGAAGAAGGTGAGTAATTTTGGATATGTTTCTCGAGCATCATGAAGGTATGAAAGGAAAATTCTTGAAGCATATGAGAGAAGGACATTGAAGATCATTTAAGGTATGTGTTTTTGTTTTGATCTTATTCAAGTGTTATTCATGTAGTCATATTTTTAAGTGATAAGTATAAAAAAATATTTGTAAAGGCTTCGAAGATGAGTAAATTTTTGATATGCATGGTTGAGAAAATGATGTCATTTTTAGGCTTGATTTAGGTCTCTGTATATGAATATTCATTCATTTGATGCATCAAAGGTGGCTTTAAGGTGGCTTTAAGGATGTACATGATGTTAGAAAAATATAAGAAGGAATGTGAAATATAATTAAGGTATGGAGATATGTTCTAAGGTACATATTTGTATGATAGTATTGATATTCATAGTCATAGAGTCATGTTGCAAGAATCAATCTGTGGAGGTTTTACAACTAGTTTATATGTTTGAAGAGTGTAAAGAGTGCAATTTTTTTCTTAAGGTCTAATAAAAGTCTATGGCCTTGAAATGAAACAATTTTTTTGTAAGAACAATATATTTTCTTATTATATGGATATGAAGGATATGATTACCCTAAATTTGCTTTTGAGGGTATAAACTTGAATAAGAGTTAGGATATAGGAATGTTTTCTCAAAATTCTAGGTGTGCACAATACAATGAAATTATGGGAATTAGGTCTACTGAGTTTATCCTTTAATTTTTATCATGAATTATGATTTCCTCTTGGTCAAAGGAAAGTAATATATCATCTCAATTTTCTTGAAGAGAGGTGAAAATTTTCTAAAATATGGAAATGCATAGTGAAGTTCTTGAGAAACCATTCATATTCATGGAGTTACATTGTTGCAATAGTTTTTCATTAATGCCTACCATGTAGAGAAATTATTTCTTGTGCATGATGAACCAAGGTGTGTTGTCACATTGAAGTAGGTACATAGTGAAGGTTGAATGAGTGATGAAGGATGAAGAATAAATAAAATTAATAATGAAAATTACTTTAAAATGGCCCAAGATGTGTGTATGGTCGTAGGGTAAGCTTGATGGTTATGTGTTGATGGGTCCAGGTCTTTATCTGCTATGTAATAAAGCAATTTGTGAGGTCTACTTGAACTCAAATTGGTATCCTATAGTTTTTAATGTTTCAAGAAGTCGGGGAGAGCCGATACAAAGTGTATTTCTATCTCCATGATCTATTTCAAAATACCAAAATTCTATGAAGATAGGTTGAGGATGTTCACTAAGATGTGGTGTATGAAAGGTAAGAATTTTTTTCCAATATTTCTGATTGGTAGCAATGATGGTTGAGCTTGAGGTTAGAAGATACATTGGTATTAAGGGTTTGTTTCATATAGTGAGCTAGTCGGTGTAGTTATGCCAAGAACCAAGTGAGTATATTTGTGGTCATGAGTTCATGCATTTAGTAAGGGGGCTTGTCAAATTTGTTTAATCTTTCATGTTTAGTTTATTTTTCCAACCATTACTTCTAAGTATTATGGGTTCTTAGTATGATAAAGGAGGAGAATGATCAGCTCGGGGGAGCATTGTTTGATTTAAACTAGTGGTGTTAATTTACTATGTTATAATATTAAATGGATTAATTTATAATACCCTAGTGTGGTGAACATCATTGTTAATTAATCTCAAAAGGGGGAGAACGATCAGATTTAGGAGTGTTTTCCATCATTAACAAAGGGGGATATTTTTTCATTGTGTTTTTGTTGATGTCGAAGAGTGATGATGAAGGTGTTGAGTTGTCAATGGTCATGGAGTTTTTTCATTGATGTGGGAAAGAGTCATAGGTCATTAATGACAAAGGTGGTGTCAAGGAGGTACCAAGGTATAGATGAATGTATAGTTTTATTGAGATGATATGGTGACTAGTAGGTCTAAAAGATTTTTGATGAGTGGAACACAATTTTTTTAAAACATTTGTTGATTGAACTTGGTTAGCATGTGGTGTACAAGTGTGCATGAAGAACATGAAGACTAGTCTTGTGCTCCATAAGCCTATTCAAGGGATAATTAGACTAAGTACATGAGATATTGATAGACATTGGTGGTTAAAAATTATTATTCATGAGTATAATGTATATATACTCTTAGGAGTGTCTCAAATAATGTTCATAGGGATATTACCTCGGGTCCAGTCTACACTAGACATATTCCTATACACTAGGTGTCCTAATGGGGTATAAAGCTCAATTTATAGATTTAGTATGCAATGGTGAGCATTGGGGTAGGTTTTATAGGTTTTCCTAGAAGTGTGGAAAAAGGTTCAGTTCCTTTTTGAAGGAAGAAGCATGAAAATGTGTTATAGACTCCATCAAGCTCCTATAAGTAAGAATAAAAACTCGAGAAGGAATTTCATGTTCTCATTGGAATGTGGTAACTCTTCCGGTGTCCCAAAATCTTTAAATTAGTTGGTTAATTGACCTAAGAAGAAATTTTAAGCATTATTTTAGAGGATAAAACCTCAAGCATTATGAACAATCATTAAGAAGGTATACAGGTGATAAACCCTCTTAAAAACCTACTAAGATAGCGTTGGAGAAGCTCTTTCTCAATATAGATCAAAATGACTTGGGTGACATTTTTTTATGATTAAAGGCTCTATCATACTCTCTTATTTTTTTCTTCATGTGGCAATGAGGTGTCATGACCATAAGTAGACCCCAAAGTAAATTGTAATTTTTGAATAAGTTGATATAGATCTCATGTTTTGCATTGGGCATGTTTAACAAAGCGATGGTATAAGAATTTAAAAATGCATACTATATTTATAGGGTGGTTTCAGAACAATTTTTTCCCTTAGGGGTATTTGAGGTTATTCTTATAAGAATAGTTTTGGGATGGTTTTGGAAGTTTCAGGTGGTCATGGTGAAGACATGTTATTGAGTCCTTAGGACTTGAGTTAAAGTCCCATATGAATATGAAGATGTTGAACAAGTATTATATGACATGAACCAAATTTTTAAGAATATTTGAAGGTCATTTTGAGTTACGATAAGCTGCTCACATATTTACCTAGTTGAATGGTATTAGGACTAGAAAAGAAAGGTTAGGAGATTGGCTTATAAGACCAATGTTTTTTTGAGTTCATGATGTTTGGATACTTGGTGTGATCATGATTTATTATTGTACCATATGCATGCATCATATCACTTTTAATGGGTCATTACAGGTGTCCTGGTTTCTAGATCTTCTTCACTAGTTTTCGAGGTGTTAGGACGGTTATGTGAGTGTGAGTTGGTAAGTGTCTCTTGGGAACTTACAATATAAGAAAAAATGTCGATGGAGTTAGTGATTACACTAAGGTTATGTGGAAAATTTATACCATTTTTAGGTACATGATTGAATTTTTGATGTTGTTTGATATTCATCTTTGAAGACTAGTTTTTTGGGTGTTTATACCTAATAGGATTAATTCCTAATGGGTGGCTTCATGATATGATATAATGTTGTATAGTTGAATAAGATTTTTCGATGATAGAAGAATAGTTATACAACATTTCTAAGTTATTTCTAATGTTTAAAGAGGACCATTTGGGAAAATAAGACTATGTCTTAGACAAGGAGTTGTTTTAGGCATTTAGGCCTAATTGAGTCATAATGAAGAAATGTGGGGGAAGTGTTATTGGGTAAGTGCACGATTTATTGGGGGAAAAATTTGGAAAAAATCCTGAAAACAGATGAAATGCGTATGTGTTTTAATTTTTTTGGTTTGGTAATTACCGAACCTATACTTCATACACATTTTAAAGAATCCAAAATACATATGGGTTTTAGAGAAGGAAAAATACGTACATATTTTAGAGAATTCAAATTTCATATGCATTTTGTATAGTATGTACTATGTATGTGTATTTGGGTGTCTTATACTTACAAAAATAAATTTATACTTTCATTATTTCTTATACTTTAAATTTATTTTATTAAATAGAAGAAATTATGGTCACTCTGCACTTTGATGGAAGTTGTGCTACAGCTCCAAGCTCATGATTATAATCTAGAAGATATTTTTTAAAATCTAATCAGTGGTACTTACTTATTTTCAGGATTTCAGAAAGGACCTAAAACTTTCAGGCATATATATTGTACTCGGTCTTTGTGTTGGGACAACATATAGTTATTTTTAGGTTTTTTTACTTTGAAATTTGATTTTGGTCCTACCACTACTTAAATGGGTACCGATTTTTAAATTTGGTCCATAATTCACTTTAGTGACCATGAATCAACTCTATGATGCTTGTCCATAATGATTTATGTCTTACCCATTCTTATAAGTATTGACAGAGAGTATTTAGCTAAAAAGGGTTCATCTACTTCGTAGGTAGAACATTCAAGGGAGTCATCACAATTTTATGCCTTTCATCTATTGATATTTTAAAGGAGGGAAATTACAAATATCTAAGAACAATTTGGTACAAATAAATGTTACCCAATATAGCTATCTTCTTTTTCCATTGCATGTGAACTATTTCACTCATTGTAATGTTTTGTGTCTTACCCATTCTTATTAGTATTGACAAAGAGTATTCAACTGAAAAGGGTTCATCGACTTCGTAGGAACAAAATTCAAAGAGATTCATCAAAATTTGATGTCTTTCATCTGTTGATATTTTGAAGGAGGGAAATGCCCACCTCTCATAAACAAGATAGTTGTAAAAGAAGACTTAATGATGGTTCTAGGCACAAGACTAAGAAATATGGTCCTAAGATATTCAAAAAGATGAACTCACTCATGATACCTACTTGAAATATATGATGTTTAGGGGTCGAGCTTAGGGTTCTAGATTTAGTGTTTAGTGTTTCTGACTTTCAGGGTTTAGGGCTTAGGGCTCAAGGTTAAAAGTTTAGGGTTTAGGGTTAAGGGTTTAAAGTATTGGATTTAGTGTTTAAGGTTTAAGGTTTATTATTTTTTCATTAGGGTTTAGCGTTTATAATTTAGGGTTTAGGTCTCGGGGTTAAGGGTTTATCTCACGAGTTTAGGGTTTAGGGTTTAGGATTTAGGATTTAGTTCTTAGGGTTTAGGGTCGGGGTTTAGGGTTTATGATTATTTTTAGGGTTTAGGGATTACGGTTTAGGGTTTAGGATTTAGGGATCATGGTTTATGGTTCAGGGTTTGGGATCTTTGGGATTTAACATTTAGAGCTTAAGGTTTAGGTTTTATGGTTTAGGGTTTAGGGCTCAAGGTTTATGGTGGAGGGTTAGGGTGCATGGTTTAGGGTTTACGGATCGGGGTTCAAGGTTCGAGTTATGGGTTTAATGTTTAGTGGTTAGAGCTTAGGTATCTGGATTTATGGTTTAGGGGTCAAGGCTTTGGGTTTAAGCTTTAGGGTTTAGGGATCAATGATTAGGGTGTAGGGTTCAAGGCTTAATGTTTAGGGTTTATGGTTTAGGGATTAGGGATTAGGGTGTAGGGTGTAGGGTTTAGCATTCATGGTTCATGGTTTATGGCTTACGGTTTGGGGTTCAAAGTTACTAGTTTAAGGTTTAGGAGTTAGTGCTTGGGGCTCTAAAATTAGTGTTTAGGGCTTAGGGCTCGGGGTTAGGGTCTAGGGTCGGGGTTTAGGTTTTAGGGTTAAGGTTGTAGGGTTTAGTGTTTAGGTTTTAGGGTTTAGGATTTAGGGTTTAGGGTTTAGGATTTATTATTTTGGTTTTAGGGTTTAGCATTTAGGTATCATGGTTAAGGGTTAAGGGTTTAGGTCACAGAGTTCGGGGTTTAGGGTTTAGTGTTTAGGAGTTAGGACTTATTTTTTAGGGCTTAGGGTTTAGGATTCAATGTTTAGGGTTTAGAGTTTAGGGTTTATGGGTTAAGGTTTAGGGTTTAACGTTTAACATTTAAGGCTCATTGTTCATGGTTTAGGGTTTAGGGTTTAAGGATCATGGGTAAGGGTTGAATATTTAAGGATTAGGATTTAGGGATTAAGATTTAGGGTTTTGGTTTTGGCCTTGGGTTTTGGATTTAAGGTTTAGGGTTTAGGATTTCGATTGTAGAATTTAAATGCTAAAACATTTAGGTTGAATGCTGAAATCCTTAAAATTACCTATGTACTGACCAAATTATATTATAAAAACTATCTCCTAAACCGTGACTAATGGATCTGTGAGACTAGTTCCATAAGGTGCAGAGTGACCCTAATTTCTTATATTTAATAAAATAAATTTAAAAATTATACTTATAAATGATAAACTTATACTTAAACATTTATTTTTATAGATAAAAGAATGCCAAACACGTATACAATGTATATAATATAAAGAATGTGTATGCGTTATAGCGTGTATGCATTCTAACACGTACACGTTATAACGCATACGCGTTTTACATTTTAACTTTTTCAGGCCATGCCTCGAAGCTTAGGGATCAATTTGGATCCCCAATCATGATGCGTGGACTGCGCAAAAACACAACAAATAGCATATTTTGTAGGAAAATGTAAAAATGTCACTTCCTCCATGATAAATCAACATAAAACAATCAATTTGTTTAAAAACAATTATACCATGACGTAGAGCATATTTTATTCTTTCTAAAAATATAATTTTTTAAATTTTCTTGACTAATATAAGGTTTCCATATTATTTATTTTCTATACCTTTTATCGCTATTTTATAAAGTTTAAATATGTCTATCTTTCATCGTGTCTCTTTTTTTTTGGTCATCGAAATTGAAAAAAATTACTAGCACAAACTAGGCCTAATTCTATACATATTTTTTAAAAAATATAATTTTTGATATTTTTGAGGTGGTTAGGGGGAAAGGCACGGTTGGAGTTCCGTTAATTTTCAAAACATAAAATTTTTTTACTAAAAAAATCATACAAAAATAAATATTTGGTAAAAAAACTTTAAAAAACTCGAGAGAAACTAGATGCTCGAGCTATCTTTCTACAAAAAGGGTTTTCAAAACTACTAAATGGTGCTCAAAAACCGGTGGGGCGCATGAAAGTCACTCTGTTATGTTTTTAACAAAAAGAGGAGAACTTGTTATTTTAGTTATTCGACCCACTTAAACTTATCCATTTTCAATAAAATTTAGTAGCTTAGAAACTAGACTCAAAATGTTGTGATTCATGTTTAGTAACATCTTCCAATTTTAAGTGTAACTTGTTCTCCCAAATTCACCCCTCAAGGTAATTTGGATAACTTGCATAAATTCTACAGGCCTGAGCAAGAAGGATTTGGTTCAAGGCCCAAAATCATGTTTTGGGGGTCCCCTTTGGCTTCATGTTGAATTTCCCATCCAAGGAAAAGATTCAAGGAGTTATAAGAATTTGAAAAGATCCTAAAAATTGAAGTCAAAGGTTGTTTTAATGCATTACATGTCGTATCGAGGTTCGCGATGTACCAAGTTCGGGGCCGAAATACAAAGGAGATAGAAAAATGCGAGAAAAAGTAGAAATTTTTGGCCCAGATGGTCCAAGTTCAAGCGGGACACTTGGGACGCACATCTATGAAATAGCCGCATTCCTTTGTTGTGTGGAAAAAGTGGAAAAATATGTCCTAGGTAGCAGAAGTTCATTTAGGAAATTTAGGATGCGCATTTCTGAAATCACCACACAAAGAGAAAGCTAAGTGTATTGTAGAAAATGTGGAATTCAACCGCTTATTCGACCCGTCAATGGCGAGAACATTTGGGACGAGAAAAATCCCGAATCGGGCGATGTGGAAAATAAAGGCTTTGTCATCCACATGAAATATTTTTTCCCCATTTTACTTCAATCAGATATTTTATACATTTTAAGTACTTAAGGATTCTGAAACATATTCATCAAATAGGAAATTTCTTCCCCTTTCCAAAAATATAAAGAAGTCCTTCTAGCTCTTCATATTTTACAAGTTATGGGCAGCGGGCTGGGAAGGATTTTTGCCAAATGCGGGCCTTTGGGCTGGAAGACTTTTGCCAAGGAGAAGATTGAGAACCGGCGGGCTGGGAGACATCTTGGAAATTTCACACTTTTCTGAAAATGGCGTAAAGAAATGAAAAGAAAAATGGCTAAGGCCCAAAAGGACACGTGGCCATGTTTTGAGCCAAAGCGGGAAGGCGGGTCACGGAGGAAGTTTGAATCTTTGGATTTTGTTTTGAAAAGGCGTAAAGTATAAAAATGAGCCACACCTCTACCGACAGACTAGAAAATCCACGTGTCGAGGCCTTTTTGACATGCGGGGAGGTAGGTCATCGAGGAAACTTTGAATTTTACAACTTTTGTAAATGGCGTAAATTCTGAGTGCGGGCTGCGAGCGAGGAAGGTTTTTTCACAAAATTAAAATATGTGAAGTTGTGGGTTTGTGGGAAACTTTTGCACTTTTGCAATTTTTGCGTGAAAGGTGCAATTTCAATTTTTAGCCGTGGAGCTTACGGGAAAAAGAGATTTTAGGCTGCGGTGGATGATTTTTGCCATTTTGCACTTTTTCGCAAAAGCCGCAAGTTGAATTTGGGGTCCACGGATCCATTTTGAAAAACTTTTTCTTCGCCATTTTTATACATATTCAATACAAATATTCAAATGGGCATAAATTTTGATCGAGAGCTCAAAATTCAAAAAAATTTAATCTTGTTGGAAAAATCTCAACGTCCTTGTAGACACTAAATTTAGGTGACACTCCTTCATACCGCATGACATATAAAACACCCTTTATCACATTTACCTAGCCATGACCCCCTTCACCCCACTTATATTAATTTAATTAAATTAATGCCTTATCCTCACTATATTTATTATTTAAATATCTTATTTGAATAATATCCCCACATATAGTTCACTTAGACACCTCACCAAGCCAACTCAACCTAAGACCTATTCTTAGCAAGTTACCATAACTAACTAAGACTTACCCAAACCCTAAAAATCAATGCCTACACTCCCTCTAACCACATTCCTGCATGCTCACAAGAAGCTCCCAGTCTAATCCGCGGGATAATGACACGAGATCGAGGAAATTAGGAGGATCTCCCTAAGTTTAGTAAACCTAGAAAATCCCACCTTGACCGACATCGGTTATCCCTAACCGTCGCCGGTTAGCTCGGACCGTCGTCAGTTACCCCTTTTTACCCCAAAAAAACCTTATTCTCCAAGTTGGAAGTTAGAGGTTGGAACTAGGATTTTGTGTAAGGAAGAAAGTTGATGAGCAAGAACACATCTTAGAGAGATAACGCATCTTCAGAGAGCCAATTCCAGCAAGAACTCACATCTAAGGAAGAAGGTTGAACATCTTCTCTTGCAGAGCCATCCCAACCATGATCTGATCTCTCCAAGAAAAGAGGAGTGTGCATGCAGCCCATGCAGAATATTTTCTTCAATTGGTGATCACTTACAACCTTCAAGCTCATCATCAGCACCTCCATCCTTCACATAGAAACTTTCAGAAACAAAATCCAAGTAAGTGTAACATCATACTTTCCTGGTTATTTCCTTACATCATCATTTTATCACCCATTGTTCATCTTGCTCATTATTGACTATCTCCAACATTTTACACCTCCGTAGACCCAAAAAAACCTTACTAAAACCTACTCCAGTCACCCATTACCTCATCCCAACCAACCAAAATCCTTTGTGCAATCACAAGGAGGACCAAAACCCCATTTTGTGATATTCCCAGATTTCACAATAGAATCGTGCGATTATACCTAACCACGGTCGGTCACCCCAGTAATGTCACTTTGGTCTCTGTGTTTTCTCATACATGCCTTGGACAGAGACCTACCCACCTAATTTTACCTCACCCTCACTCACCTGTGACCTACCCAAGACCTTTAACAGACCTGCAATACCCAGAACCAACCATTTGACCTGTGGATTCTATTCTAGCTTAGCCTGTTAGATTAGATCTAGTTCTTATTGTGTTTTTAAGTGAGATACCTAAATCATTTTAAAATAACAATAGGATTTACCTTGTTTTTATCATTAATTTGTTTAAAACGGTGGGTGACATGCCCTATAGGAAGTATCATACTTCCTGGATCTAGCTAATGCTTTGGCGGTTCACTTTGCCCATATTGTTTAATACTTTTTGGTGGTCTTGTTTTCATAACAAGTAGTTCCTCCTAGCCAAAAGAAATATCTCATGATCAGCTATGGATTCGAAATCATACGCATGTAACAAACCCATCAACCGACATTTTAACAAGTATTCCTCCTATGCCCGTTACCCTATCTGCTTTGAACACAATTCAAAGAAATGATCTAAGAAAAAAGTAGAAACAATCCTCTACGCCATGGAAGCATAAAATATTATTTTCAACTTGAGGCTTTGATGGGTGAAAATCAGGAAAATGTATTTCAAGCCATTAATACGTGATCTCGATTTCTTTAATATATAAAATTTTATTCGATCCTTTGTTCTTCCTTCTCCAACATGCCAAATAGACATGGAGAACTGACTAGATTTGATGGGTAAGGGTGCGGAAAATGTCTTTCATGCTATTAATATGAGATATGATTGCTTCGACAAGCTGCACTAGATTCGATCTGCCATTATTCCTTCTCCAACATGCCGAGCAGACATGAACAACCAAAATTGACAGATTTTAGGTGGATTTGCGGGGAATTGTTGGCTGGTGGTTGAGCTTAAAAATCAAATTTACCTTCTTCTCCTTTTTCCTCTCTTCACTTCATCTATAAATGGAAGATCTTGGGCTCATTGTAAACATTAGACATTCTATATTTGCACCCTCCCTCTTTTTGGTTGCGAGAGGAAATGGTGGAGTTAAAATTTTCTATAAAACTTTTAATGCAAGTTTTGCATTTTGGCCATTGTAATGTTCTATATCAATCTATGGAGCAATAAAATAAGTTTGTGGATGATTTCAACCCCTCTTGTTTTCATTGCCTTCATTTGATCTTTCATTGCAATATTGGTTATTTGTGTATGGTTTTTGTATTACATTTTAATGGTCTGTGTTTAATAGCAAATTCGAGTGTTCAAAATTCCTTTTGTGCATCACCTCTGTTAGTTTAGATTTTATTTCTTATAACTCTCTCAACCCTGTCTCCTTGGCAAGTTAGAGTAGTTCTTAGAGTAGATCCTCTCCAAATTTTACATGTGCACTGAATAGAGGAATAGGAACTTGACTTCATCGAAGAGCTTTCCCGATTTTAAATTCCCTAACTTTGGCAAAATCTCCATATTATGAAATCACACTTAGAGTCTCACACATCGATTTGTAGACATTAAGGGGTGCTATGATTTCACACTAATAGTTTTGGCACACCCCATGGGACACTAAAGTTAGAGTTTCATCTTTCAGATGTGTCTCATTTTCAAATTACAAATCTTAAGCCACTATGCTACCACACTAATAGTTATGGCACGCCTTGTGGGAGAAAGAGGTCTTCATTTTTATTGCAGCAAGATTGATGTGCACTTGTTGTAAGTTTTCAACTTGTAAGGAGATTTTAAATTGCACATTTGGTAACTCCAAAAGAGGTAGAATCCACTGGTTTCAGCAGCCCAAGCTTGGCAGATTCATGAGAAGAATTCAAACAAGGTCAAGAATGAGAGAAGAAGGATTGTTTTTCTATGTGCACTTGTCCCTAGACAGAGGGAGAAGAGGAAGAAGAGATCAAAGGTCTCCATCTCCACCAAATAGAAATTTTTCAACACCTCCACCTGGTAGGCCTTTCATTCAATCAATAAGGGTTCTTAGGCCAATCATAATGGAACATCCACAACCCAATCCCTATGTCAACTTCACTGCAGCAGACCAATCACTCTCAATGCACAAAACCCAGTTTCAGTTCTAGCATTGAAGATCATCCCATATTTCACTGGAGAGAAGAAGACTACTCCTAGTGACCACATTCAAGACATTACAAATGTCTGTGTAATTCATGAAATTATTGAGATGGACATTGCAGTCAAATTTTTAGCCTCTTCATTCAAGGGTAAAGCTTTGCAATGGTTTAGGAGTCTAATAACATGCTCTATTTAGAATTGGGACCATCTGTGCACAGCTCTTCATAATCAATTTGGAGAAAAGGGGGATAACCTATCTCTATTGGAACAATTGACAACCATTAAGAGGGCTCCTAATGAATAGTTGACATATTTAAACTTCAGATTTCAAAGGACATGGGATAGGATTCCATTGGACATAATACCAACAGTTCAAGGTGATTTTATATACTTTCTTAAAGCTTTAAATTCTTATATTTCTATAATGATTCAATCCATGGGAGGTATAAATTTACCTATAGCCTATAACATTTCCATTAGAGCTGAGAATTGTTTAATTCAGGTTGGTAAACTTACACCTAGGCCACCTATGCCTCTATATCCGAATTAGGAAGTCCAAGCACTAGTCAAACACCATAGTTGAATCCCATTCCACCCCTAGAAATCAAAGCAATAATGAGGCTTCTACTTCTTCAAGCACTTCAAAAGAGTACCAGGAGCTCTTGAAACAGATGCAAAACCTAGGAAACAGAGCTAGTGACTAGCAAGAGACAACAAGCTCAGAGTTCTAGGCCATATCAGCCTCAAACTCAGTATCAAGCTAGGCCCCATACCAGCAAAATAAACCACCAAGTCATGCCACAAATCAAAATTTGAACCAAGGACAACCTCAAGCTGTCAGGCCATTCCAACCATATGATCCAAATGCAACTTCAACATGACACAAGAGTACGATAATGGTGTTACCCTTGCGAGTCTACCTAATAGTCAATCAACGTGTTTCAATGGTGCACTGAACTAGACCTTGATGGTATAGACCATTGGTGTGTCCCAAGAACCTAGTCAAGAGGAAAATAAGTAGAAAGAAGCTCAACAAGAAGCACCTCCAACTGAAACTATCTTTGGTTAATTGGAAAGCGAAGACTTACGTGGAGTTAACCAAGCCCCTTCTCAAAGTGTAGCTGTTAATGCAGTCCAAGAAAAGGAATATTAGAGAGGGACAATTATAAAATTTAAGTGATCAACAACCCTCTATTACTCCACAAGGTATTGGTAATGAAAGTGCAACTCCCAATGTGCAAATTCAACCCAAGCCACCTCCTAGAACAGCTCAAGTTTCAGTTGTAATAGCCCATGTGCAAGAGAATAATGTGCAAAGCAGAGGGAAACAGAGATAGTTCATCTCCATTCAACATCATTGAGAAGATGAAGAAAACAAATGTAAACATATCAATGTGGGAATCATTAGCTATCAGGACAAAGAGACCTATTGCAAGCTGCTATGGCAAGCTGGTCAACATCAAAATAGTCACCCAATCAACAAGAAAAGGTGCTTACCAATGTAACTTAGGTAGCGAAAATCATGGAGGATAACAAGGTAAAAATTTGAAGCCCCCACCATTCTATATCTCATTGATCATTGGAGATAAATTGGTGCATAATTACATGATTGATTTTGGAGCAAGTAGCTCTGTAATTCCAAAACAAATAGCTGATCAATTGGGTCTTCAATATGAAGTCATTTCCAAAGGTGTGGTGCAATTGGATGGTACAACAATAAAAACAGTTGGATTAATCAAGGATTTTAACATCACATTGCATGCATGTCCCAATGTGACCATCTTACAAGATGTATTAGTCATAGACTTTCCACCACTCTTTGCATTATGTTTGTCAAGAGACTTCACTGCTAAAATTGGAGGCTATTTGTCTGCTGATTGGTCACACATGTTATTCAGAACAAGGTATGGAGCTAAGGATATAATTAGATTTGATCCTATTGCAAACTTTCATATTGAGCCTCATACACTAAGTCCAATCAATGCAAATTTTTAAGTATTTGATCAAGAGGATTATCCAAGCACCCATGAAGTTGATACCAAGGTTGGAAATATTCCAGACTTGACCCTTGATGAATGGGTAAACAAGAGGCATGCTTTTGACCCTTACAAAGAAATGGAGGAAGCTAAATTAGGATTTTATTGCTTACATGAAGAGAATCATCCTCTCCCGACATCATCAAGCCAAACCACAAGAATAATAATGAGGTATGGCAGCTATTATTTGATGGCTCAAGAAGTAGACAAGGTGAAGAAGCAAGAGATATTCTTATTTCACCTCAAGCTATAAAATATTACTCAACTTTTTGTTTCAGTTTTCTTGCTCAAACAACACGATTCGAGTATGAAGCCTTGATTCACGGTTGCATTGGGCAAGAAAGAAAGGTATTGAAAACTTGCAAGTCTTTGGAGATAGTGAGCTGATTGTGAACCAAGTTAAGAGACAAAGTGCTACTAGAAATGATTTGCTAAAGAACTACAAAAATAAGTACGGGATATCATTAAAGATTTTGAAGCTCTTAGCATCAATTCTATCCCAAGAAAGAAAAATGAAGCGTGAGATGGTCAGGAAACAATTGGGGCGGTATTTAAAGTTTTAGAAAGTATAAAAAATGATAAGTCTCAGCCCTATATCAAGGTGGTTGTAAGACCAGTTGTTCTAGATAACAACACAAGTTGGCAAGTCTTCGAGAATGATCAGAAAATTATCAATTTTATTTAAGAAGAAGCTGAGTTCTCCTCAGAAAACTGAGACAAATTGGAACAACAGTATAATGACCAACTAGTGTGCACGAGAACTAATAAATTACCAAAAGTTTGTGTAACCTTGGAGTCAATCTTCAACCCAAATGATTAGTTCCAGAAAGAGAAAGAAAACATTCAGGTAAAGGGTGAAGATTCAGAGTTCATTTCAGTAGATGAAGGCAAGACATTGCAAATTGGAAAGGTAAGTACTCCACAAGAGAAAGTTGAAATGGTTCAACTTTGTCAAGAATTCCTAGATGTTTTTACTTGTACTTATAAGGATTTAAGAGGTTTCAACCCAAGATTGGCTGAGCATACAATTGAATTAAATCCTAAATCTAATCCTTTCAAATAGAATCAAAGGCCAAATAATCCTCATTGAACCTATCATGAGAAAAGAGTTGAAAAAACTTATTGAGGCTAGCATCATATTCTTATCAACCATTCAAGAAAACTTGGTGTCGGTGAGAAAAAGAAATTGAAAAATCAGATTGTGTGTAGACTTATGTGATCTAAATAGATCATCACTCAAGGATCAATTTCAACTTCCTTCAAAGGAGAAAAAGGTTGTAGCTGAAAGGTTTTCATTGCTAGAGGTTACTCAAGCTATAATTAGATAATGATAAAATAAGCAAATGAATTCAAGATAGCCTTCACCACCCAAATGGGGTTCATATTCTTATAAGAATATTCCATTTGGACTATCAAAGGAGAGTAACATTTCAACAAGCTATGGACATGGTTTTTCAAAAGTGTTATCTCATTTTGAGTTTACGACATCGATTTCAGAGTTTCGACAAAAAAATTAAGAAATTTTTTGGTTTTCTAAAATTACCTTTCGAGAGAGATAATCGGGTTTTCGGGTTTCACAAGCAAGACAACATGTGTTTTGGATGCTTCATGTGTGTGTTCCCGAAACCTGAAACCCGCATCAAGTAAGGTGAGTCGGGTTTGCGGACCTTCCGAGCATCGGAACATGCCTTCGTCAAAACATGCTTCATGTCGCATGTCTTCCGATCCCCGAAGCCCGATTTACTCCTTTGTTTTGGGTTTCCGGGGCCATCAAGCATCATGCTTCATGTCGATTGTTTCCGCAACCCGAAACCCGAATTACTCTAAAAACCTTTGTGTCGGGTTTCGGATATCCCAAGCATGCTGACATGGCATTAATGCCGAGTTGTCGGGTAGTTGGCACGTGTCAACTGAAGTGTATTAAATGTGAATTTTCTTATATATATTCGGATTTCCACGTCATTTTTACCAGACGTACTTTTTACCTCGTGGATTTTCATGCATGCATCTTCGACCCCGAAACCCGAAACTCGCCTCTATGCCCGATTGCATTGTTCATTTTTATCATTCCTTGTCCTGGTTGAAGGTATTTTTCTCTTCATTCTTTGTTTGTGGTTTTTGTGGATTAATTATGTAAAGAATTCTTCCAAGTTTCTTATCAAGGTTGTTGGGGTTTTATCTTTTCCATTTTGGGGTTGTTTTCTAAATCAGGTTTGTGTTTTAGGGTTATCCCTTTGGAATTATCACTTTGTTTTATTCCCCAGAATGTCGTTGTAATTAAAGATATGTTTGGGATATAAATGGTGAAGGAAACCCCATGTTTCAACTCAACAATTACCCCATTCCCTCTTCTCGGGTTTCGCAGGGTGCTTTGTAGTGTTCAAAACCCGCAGTATATTGGAAAAGCTCAGTGTGTCGGGTTTTCCGAACTCTCCGGCATCCTCCTCAGTGTGTCGGGTTTTCGAACTCTCCGGCATCCTCCTCAGTGTGTCGGGTTTTCGAACTCTCGGCATCCTCCTCAGTGTGTCGGTTTTCAACACTCTCTCGGCATCCTCCTCAGTGTGTCGGGTTTTCTGCGGGTTTTGTTCAACATCTTCTGATCTCCGACACTCTCCTCCTTTGAAATTCCTCATGTCGGACCCTGGTCCATCACAAGATAAGACTGAAAAGTCAGGGAGGATGAAGTACAAATTTAGGAAGGTGGAGTCTCCATCCTATATTGACTGTAATTTCGACATCCGAGATACAGAGCTCGGAAACGTAGACATGGAGGATTTCTGGAATAGGGTCAAGAGCCCTTCTCAAACTCCATGGATGAAATCAATAGTTGGCAGTGGCCTACCTCTTGTGGCAGGCTTCCCTATGTCCACTCAGTGCCCGAATTCATCTTGGCTGTGCTTGAATTATGACTGCTTCTCGTTACGCGAAAAACTAGGCGGGAGAAGTTGTAATCAAATTGGACGGAGGTTACATTGATGACCTTCTTAAGCTGCCTAATTTTGAAGAATATGGAGATGTGGATCTCAAGTCAGCCCAAAAGCTTGGGATAATGATCAGGAGGATTGCATCAAGCACGTGAATAAGAAGTTCCTAATCAAAGCCAAACCAGTTGTTTCTAGGTTCCCAAGACTTGTTCCTAGAAGTGATTTCATTCAGGAAATCAATGATATCATTACTCTGTTGAGTCGGGTTTTGGTTTCCCGAATCAAATGTTTTCCAAGGATGGATGTACCAGTTCATGATCATTATTAAGAAGAATCAACAGGGAATTGATTGGGGTACTCTTATCAGTAATGAGATAGATTCTCAAATGACAACATTCCTATCTACGGGAAAGTTTTATATGTCCTCGTATGTCACCTATGCAGTGGCCGGCATGAGGAACTATCCGGGTTGGACACCAAGGGAAAAAGACAGTGGAGCATATTTATCAAGTATTTCCCTCGGTGACAAGAAAAGGGTCTCGAAGACCAATTCGGAAGGGTAAACGATGCCTTCTTTTATGAGAACATCTCGAGGTTAAGCCCGAACCGAGAAAACAAGAGTCTACGATGAAGCATGGGCTGAAGTTTCAAAATGGGGTTGTGTCTTCTTGCAATTTAAGAAGTTCACATATCTTCGAGTAGTCATGTACCGAGGGATCCTTTCCATCTACCCCGATATCCGGGGACAAATTAATCGATGGAGTTGGTCGAGGCAATTGTTGGATTTTCACAAGTTCCAACGAGTAAACACAAGGCCGTTGTATCTTTCCCAATTTCTATTGGAAGGTATACTTGTTCAACGGTGGTGAAAGCCAAGAACGTTGTACATGAGCTTCAAGATAAGTTGAAAAAGCACATGAAGCCCCGAGATGGGTTTGACTTTTGAGGAGTCCTTAAGTCATATGGAACTCTGCACCCGCACATACCAAGCATAGAAGACATCTGGATTGATTTACATGATGAGGTTGCTTTGTCTGAAGAAAAGATCATAGCAAGTTGACACTTTGCAAATTGAGACACTTGAGCTCACTGACATACCAGAAGGTACTGGTGATAATGAAAGCGTTCTGGATCCTTCCTATGATGGATTGAATGAAGATCAATATGTTTTCCCACCTATTGATTGGTCTCTCGGTGAGAAAGCCTCCATTACAGATAGATCAGCCTGATTCTTGCACGCACCAAAGCATGGCTCGCCTCTTAGGGAATGAGTTTTAAAGATGATAATTTTTCAAAGTTGGTTGCTCACAGAGGTGGGGCCCTCCAAAAAGGAAAAGACAAAAGATCTTCTAAGGGACCTATAAAGGTCAAGTTTGTCAAGAAGAGAAGAGAACGAGAAATCTCTTCAATTGTTTCTCGGTTAAAATAGTGAATGTGCAGAATCACCAACACCACCGAGAAATAGGAGAAATTTATTTGGAAGGAGAAGGAAGCCACCTCTGGTTTCACCATTTGTTTGTTGTCCAAGTGAAGCGACCTTATCTCTTGCATCCCGGACTTTAGAGTCGGAATCTGCACTTCCTCCCTCACAACCACTTCTACCTCCTCATTCTCCATCGACTTCTTCAATCATGGCCAGCATTTTCCGGACTCTCACCCCTCTCTGCTTTAGTACCAAAGTAATCACCAACACGCCCCCTCCAAGTGCCTCTTTTTATTGAATCTGCTACCACATTGGTAACTGTCCCCACTCCGCCATTGGATTCCTCTCCCCCTGAAAGTATGATGCCAACTTCTATAATAATGGCAACTCCTCTCGACACGCCTCAATGGCTACTCGAGCAAACTTTGAGGAAGAGGAAGGTGATTGTACCCATACCAGACTTTTGATTTTAGCTCACTCAAGGTTTCTACTTGCTAAATCAGCCAAGAAACCCAAAATAGTTTCAAGGGTTTTGGTGGATGCTTGGGGCATAAGTTTGAGAGATCGCCACTCTGCGCGATGACAAAACCAAAGAGGACATAACAGCCTCTAACTATCGGATAACCAGGTGGCTCTAGGAGAGGTGACAAAGGAAGGAGCACAACAGGATGCGGGATGCCACAAACGTGTTGTGTGAAATTGAAGGAAACAAAAGACATCAAAGATGAATTTAAAAGAAAGGTGGAGCAGTTGACTGAGGTATTGCTTAAGCTCTCAAAACCCCTTGAATCCATACCATCTTCCTCTGTCCCTGTCGGATTTGATTTCTCATCAGTGCCTACAATTGAGAAGATTAATAAAAAAGGAAGGGTGGTCGATGAATGGATCCAAAGGCTGCTCCAACAGGGGAAAGAAGTGATTCAAGACACCGTGGAAGTCTATCAATCTTTGGGAAATATTCAAAGTGATGGAGAAAAGATGGATGATGATTTCTCCCAAGAAATTGGACACCTTGATTTGACTTTCGAAGCTCTCCAGGTATTAAAGCAAATACCATCACGCCTCTTGGTAGAAGAAGGCATCATCCCACATGCGGATAAGCATTTCCAGCTGACCAAAGCCATCAGGTTCAGGGTAAAGATTCTCAACGAAGCCTGTGGTAAATTGAGAGAATCAAGAGATCAGTTGATCGATGGCAAGAGCGACCTGGAAGAAGAACTGTTAAAAATCTGTGCAAAAGTGTCAGTTGGAAACTCGGGCATCCTATCAGCCGATGATCTTTTCAAACAAATCCAAGAATCTATTCAGCATGAACCAACTCACGGATTTGGTATTGAAATCATCGACAGGTTTGTGAAGATTGAACATTCTTTGGAGGCCTTGAGAAAACTCAACAAAAGATTGAGAAAGCTTCCCGGTAGTGCCAGTGACACTCACGAAACATGTGAAGTCTTGAGTGATCATTCCACTGCACCTGACGAAAATGAGATGCAAGGTATAATCCGTAAGTTCCAAGAATTTGGAACAAACAGGCTCAGTTGGAGGAAGGGAAAGATGAGGAAGAAAAAGATGACGATTCAGACTAAGTCTTGATGTTTCATGTCATTTCAATCTTGAAATTGACATGTCTTTTTCATTTCTGTTTCGTCACATAGGAAGCAAATTTTGACTTGGTCTCCTGCGTGAGAGTCAAGCAAAAATAGACTCTCGTTAAAAGACTATTTTCTAGGATTTATCCTATTTTCTCTCTACTCTTTTCTATTATAAATTAGGGATGTGTGTACATTCCAAAGGGTTGAGATTTTTGAAATATTGGGAGCTATTGTGAAGAAGAAAAACTTTGTGTTTTCTTTTAATCATTTGAAGAATAGGAGTTGATACTATTTTGCAAACTTTGTGTTGTGAGATATATCTTTCTTAAGATATTGTTCTTATGTTCATAATCTTAAGCTATTCTTCGTTTAGCATCTTGATGATTCTAATCATTTCAAACATTATATTTATGATCTAAAGCTCGTATGATTATTTCATGCTCTGTGTTTACTCGAAAGAAAATACGTTCCTCTCATTTCCTTTCCATTGTGTTTCTTCCATTGTAATAACTTCCGACCCTGTCCATTTATTAGAACATCTTCCCAACGTGTGTATATGGATCTCGGGATTTTATCCCAACCCCAATGGTTAGATTAGTGTGAATACTGTATATATTGTTTCTGCTTTGTGTTTTAGATTAGTAATAAACAGGCAGCCTCACCTGTCTTTGAGGAGGGATTTAATCCCATGTACTGTGGTTGAACCTCATATTTTGGATTGACAAAATATCCAACCAATAGTTTTTGGCGACTCCGCTGGGGAATACGGATTTATAGTGTAAAGCTTATCCTCTTGGTGTCTGGCGACTCCGTATTTGCCTTATTTTTAACAAGGTCTCTTTCCCGGTTCAAGCTGGCTGGAAAGATCTTCACTCGGTCCCGCCGAGCCCGAGGTGAAATTGATCCACTCTTTGAGTTGCTACAACAACACAATTTCAGCCTTTCCCCAACAACATTATTTCTAACCGAACCAGAAGTTCTTCGCCTGTTCGGAGAAACCGGATCCCGTGGAACGGGAAGTGTCTGCAACTTGTCGTGCGCTACTCTTGTCTGATACTCGGATCCCTATACGCACTCTTTTCAGAAGGATGGCAGCACAACCTATGCCTTGGGGCGCAGCTATTGGTCCTCTTTCTTTAACTCCACCATTGCATGAGTTACCACATGGATCACGTAAAAACATTCCCAAGTTTAATGGGGATGGGAAGCAGCATCCTGATGAACACATTGCATCTTTCTTTGTAGCGTGCGGCGTCCTTGGAGTAGCTCATGAAGATGTCTCTGTTTGACTTTTTGTTGAAACATTGCATGGTGCAGCAGCTGAATGGTTTTACCACCTTCCGAATGCATGCATCACAAACTGGGCTACCATGAGGACCAAATTCGAAGCACGTTTCAAACCAGCTGAAGATTCTCATGCTTTGTTAGCACAACTTACCCATATGAAGAAGGAATCTCATGAACCCATGCGGGACTTTGTGGCAAAGTTTAATAAGCTGATCCGAAAGATTCTGGAGAAATAGTTGTACCAACTCTAGAAAATTAGAAATGCTTCTTCATTAATGCTCAGCCTCCCGATGTGAGATTTTTATTAAGAAGGTCGGTTATCCCAGATTTGGCTATCGCTCAGTCAACAACTATTGAAATAGAGGATGATCTCATTTTGGCTGGAAGGATCAGGAAAGATGTACCCAAGGCTAAAAATCAAGGTTCTTCCCAAGGTAATACTGATCCTATGTTTCAAAAAATGGCTAATGATTTGATCACTTTAAAAAAGCAAATGTCCCAGCAGGTGAGCAATGTTCCGTATCGGGATATCCCTAGATGGAATTTCAATAACAACAATGGTGCGCCTGCAAGGGACAGGCCGTGATTAACTCCTGCTCAACCGAGGCTAGCAATTGAAGCTCCTCCTGTTAATGCGGTAGTAGAAATAGTTGAAGAAGAGGAAGAACCAGAAGAACAAGATTCCCCGAGGCTTTTGAAGCTTCAGGATATCGTTGATGAGTCTTATGATGATTCGGTGGCGACTCCAACATTGGGTATTTGGAATACGAAGAAGATGAATGTGTGCCGGATGGTCAGTCATTTGCTGTCTTCACTCGATCCCAATCTTAGAATCCAAGAAAACCTCTTGAAAACCCCAAGGAGAAGAACAAGGAACCTCCCATAGCCATAGTTAAGAGAGGTACTCCTATTTCAGCACAAACTGAAAGAGAAGTCACCAAAAAGGCAACTTCTCCTCATTCTCTTTCTCCTAAGGTCAGTGCCTCAGCTCAAGCTCATGTGATTAGAACTGAGCCTACCATCACCCCTTCTTATACTGCTTTTGACATTATCGATCATGCAAAAAGAACCAAAATCCAAATGTCAGAAGCAGAATACCTTCAGTCAAATCCTAAACAGTTCGAAAAACTTGCCAAATTCATTAGAAGTAAAGCAGTTGTTCCCCACCTTCAAAAGGTCTCCTTCCAAATCCTACTCAACCCCCACCTCAGAACAATCTGACCTCTGCTTCTTCTTCGGGAAAGATTGAACCATTTTATTTGTCTTTACTTATAAATGGGTTTAAACTCAGCAATTGCATCATCGACTCAGGGGCCTCCGACAATGTTATGCCCGCAAAAGTAGCCCATGCTCTTGGGCTTACTTTGACTAAGTCATATGGACGGTGTTACTCCATGGAAACCAAACAAGTTCCTTTGATTGGTCAAATCAAAGATGCACAGTTTGCATTCGTTGCTTTCCCAGAGAAGAGAGTGAAAATGACCATTCTAGTTGCTGACATCCTGCAGCTTACGGTATCCTCTTGGGTAGAGGTTTTTGTAAAGACGTCGGAGGAGAGATTAATATGGATTGGACCAAGGCAAGGATTCCAGTCAATGGGGTTTATCATGTTCTCCATCCCGAGCCTCAGGCGAGGTATTTGGTAACTAAATCAGATGACCCTAAGGCTCAAATTCTTTTCGAAGATGCTAGCTTTGGAAATTATTTCATGACATCAGAGATACCAGCCGTAGTGGATGTCAAGAAAGAAGATCCTAATGCTATTTGGACCCTCGAATTCGATGGTAGCTACTCAACCACTAGATCGGGCACTGGTGTAGTTCTTATATCTCCTAATTCTGAGATTTTCCCCTCTGCTTTCAAATTACAGTTTGATAATACTAATAACACGGCTGAATATGAAGCTCTGTTACTAGGATTAGAAATGGCCAGACATAAGGGAATTCGAAATCTCAAGGTTCAAGGGGATGCAGAGCTGATTGTCAACAAGTCAAGGGAATCTATCAAGTAAAAAATGATCGCTTGAGACATTACAGGAACAAAGTTTGGGATACTATAGAATGCTTTGATGCATTCTCCATTAAGGCGGTGTTGAGAGATTATAACGACAAGGCTGATTCTTTGGCCGTGTCTGCCTCTCTCCTTCTCCCCCATCCCCAGTTCAAACAAGATACGTACACCATTGAGATTGTGTACCGTCCCAGTATCCCAGATAATGCGGCTCATTGGCAAGTGTTCAACGATGATCAACAAGTGTTGGCTTTTCTAGAAAAAGCTGACAATTTTAGTGAACTATACTTTGAAGGTTCGGAATCAGCTTTCCGTGAAACTATCTCAGATCCATATCAAGAGGTTGATGGTGAGTTTATCCAGCTTAAAGGCAACAAGATACCAAAAGGTTTGGTTTCTGGAGGGTTTGTTTGACAAGCATGATCGTTTTATTCAAAACAAAAGGCAAGTTGAAGGAGCTTCTTCCTCGGAGTAGATCAAGTCAATCTAGGTTCGTCTGATCAACCTCGGATGGTGAATATTGGAAAATGTTGTTCCCCTGAGGAGAAAGTGAAATTCACTTCACTCTTGAAGAGATACATGGATGTCTTAGCCTGGTCTTATGCAGATTTAAAATCCTTCAAGCCCAAAGACGTACAACACAGTATCCCTTTGAAGCCTGATGTGAAACCATACAGGAAGAAGCAAAGACATTACAATCCCAAGATCTCAGGGACTATCCTTGCGGAAATTCAGAAAATGTTAGATGCTAGAATTATTTTTCCAATCCATCACTCCACTTGGATTGCTAACATCATCCCTGTCAGGAAGAAGAATGGCGAAATCTGAATTTGTGTTGACTTCGGAACCTGAATCAGTCTTCGTTGAAGGACAACTATCCCTTGCCTATCATGGATCAGGTGTTACAAACTAGTTACTAGATCAGAAATGCTATCCATGCTCGATGGATTTTAGGATATAATCAAGTTGAGGTAACTGTGGAGGATCAACACAAGATGGCCTTCACAACCCCATGGGGTACCTTTGCTTATCAGGAGGATGCCTTTCGGCTTGATCAATGCCAGAGCCACCTTTCAGAGAGCTATGGACTTGGCATTTAGAGACCTGATGGGAAAAGTCATAGTAGTATATTTGGATGACTTGACCGTTTTTTCTAAAAAATGGAGTGATCATTATGATCATTTAGAGCAAGTACTTTTGAGATGCAGGCGTCACGGGATTTCATTAAATCCCAAGAAGTCCATGTTTGGAGTGACTGAAGGAAAGCTGCTGGGTCATATCGTGACTAAAGAAGGAACCAAAATCGACCCAGAGAGGGTAAAAGCCATTCAAAGCCTTACCCTACCCACAAGTAAAACTGGGGTTCATTCATTCTTCGGAAAGGTCAATTTCCTAAGAAGGTTCGTACCTGATTTTGCTGATAAAACTAAGGATATCCTTGGGATGATGAAAGGAAAAATCCATTTCGATGGAGTACTGAAGGGAAGCTTGCATTTGATGAAGTCAAAAGGGCAGTTGCTTGTGCTCCTATCCTAGTATGTCTAGATTTCAAAAAATATTTCATCATGTACAGCTACGCCTCTGCTCACACAGTGTCGGCCATCCTGATGCAGGAGAACGGGGAGGGCATTGAAGCTCCCATTGCTTTTATGAGCTGTCCATTGAAGGAACATGAGCTAAAACTGTCACAAATTGAAAAGCATGCTTATGCAGTGGTACGAGCGGTGAAACATTTCAGGTACTATGTGCTGAACTCCCATACCCTCGTTCTCGTTCCCGACACTGCCGTTAAATCCATTTTGACTCAACAAGAGCTGGGGAGCCAACGAGGTACCTGGATAGCTAAAGTTCAGGAGTACGACTTGGACATCAAGACCTACCAAGTTGGTATGAGGAAGGGGCCTATGCCAATTGATCGCAGAAAACCATGCTGAAGCAGAATGTGAAAAGACCGAAGATACTTCTTCAAAGTTGCCCATGGTGCTTTTTGTGAGTACAACTGATGAATGGTACACAGACATTGCTTTCTTTCTGACGTATGGTGAATGCCCCCGCATTTAAGCCAAAAGGAGAAGAGGACAGTCAAGTTAAGATCTGCAAGATACCTCCTGTGGGATAACGGAATATACAAGAAAGGTATTGATGGTGTTTTCCTACGTTGTGTTGATAAATCTGTGATTAAAGTTGTTAGAATCCTTCCATAGCCTAGCATGCGGAGGACATTTCTCATCCTCTGTAACAGCTTATAAGATCCTACGGGCTAGGTACTATTGGCCTACTCTCTTTCGGGATTCAGCAGAGTGGGTGTCCAAGTGTGAAGCTTGTCAACATTTCGTTGGTCGTCCCTAAGCTAGCAGCTCTTCCCCTGAAGCCCGTAGTGATTGAAGAACCTTTTCGCCAGTGGGGAATTGACTTCATTGGAACGTTGAATCCTACCTCCAGTGCCGGACACAATTACGTGCTGACTGCTACAGACTATTTTACCAAGTGGGTGGAAGCCACGCCAATCAAGCAAGCAACCTCAGAAGCTATGTGCAAGTTCCTTAAAGAGAATATAATTGTCAGATTCGGTGTGCCTCACAAGATTGTGGCTGACAACGCCTCCAATTTCTCATCGCATGAATTGACAGAATTTTCTATGGATTCGGCATCACCCTGGCTCACTCATCCGATTATTATCCCCAAGGCAATGGGCAAGCTGAGTCCAGCAACAAGAACCTGGTTACCATAATAAGAAAGCTAGTAGATGAAAACCAGAGGACGTGGCACAAAGCATTGTATGATGCGTTGTGGGCTGATCGAATTACCCCAAAGCGAGCTATAGGAATGTCTCCTTTCCAAGTGTTGTATGGGATTGATGCTGAGATTCCTATCTCAATAGAATTGCCAGCCTTACAGTTGGCCAAAGTAGTCGAAGATGCGACTTTTCAAAATTCTATTGAGAAAAGGGTTATGTACCTAGCTAGGCTAGAAGAGGAACAGAAGCAAGGTGGTTGATCACATTATAGACCATCAAAGCAAAGTAAAGAAAATTTTTGACAAGAAATCAAGGCAACGTCATTTCCAAATTGGAGACCTGGTGTTGCTTTGGGATAAGAGGAGAGAGCAGAAAGGAATGCATGGAAAGTTTGACTCCTTGTGGAAAGGACCTTTTAAGATTCATCAGCTGAGTGGTGAAAATAGTTTCCATCTATCATACCTTGATGGAGAGTTACTCCCTTTGCCTTTCAGTGGTCAACATCTGAAGTTGTTCCATCATTAATGCAAGACGCTCTTTTGCATTGTACATACTTTATTTTATGTCGTGTGTTTGCTTTTAGTCTTCTTTCTTTCTTTGTTTTGTTTTTCGGTTTTCTTCTTTTCTGACTCCGTAGCCCAATGGATAAAGCCAGAGATTCTGAGTTCTCTTCCTTTGATATCACAAAGAAAGTCCCCAACTAGAGCCAGTTGTTATCTCATTTTTGAGTTTACGCCAAAAATATCAGATAACCCTAAGAAAATTTTAAGCTGGTTTTTCAAAATTACCTTTCAGAGAGATAATCGGGTTTTCGGGTTTCACAAGCAAGACAACATGTGTTTTGGATGCTTCATGTTGTGTGTTCCCGAAACCCGAAACCCGCATCAAGTAAGGCGAGTCGGGTTTGCGGACCTTCGAGCATCGGAACATGCCTTCATCAAAACATGCTTCATGTCGCATGTCTTCCGATCCCTGAAGCCCGATTTACTCCTTTGTTTCGGGTTTTCGAAGGGCCATCAAACATCATGCTTCATGTCGATTGTTTCCGCAACCCGAAACCCGAATTACTCTAAAAACCTTTGTGTCGGGTTTCGGATATCCCGAGCATGCTGACATGGCATTAATGCCGAGTTGTCGGGTAGTTGGCACGTGTCAACTGAAGTGTATTAAATGTGAATTTTCTTATATATATTCGGATTTCCATGTCATTTTTACCAGACGTACTTTTTACCTCGTGGATTTTCACGCATGCATCTTCGACCCCGAAACCCGAAACTCGCCTCTGTGCCCGATTGCATTGTTCATTTTTATCATTCCTTGTCCTGGTTGAAGGTATTTTCTCTTCATTCTTTGTTTGTGGTTTTTGTGGATTAATTATGTAAGGAATTCTTCCAAGTTTCTTATTAAGGTTGTTGGGGTTTTATCTTTTCCATTTTGGGGTTGTTTTCTAAATCAAGTTTGTGTTTTAGGGTTATCCCTTTGGAATTATCACTTTGTTTTATTCCCCGGAATGTCGTTGTAATTAAAGATATGTTTGGGATATAAATGGTGAAGGAAACCCACATGTTTCAACTCTCAAAATTACCCCATTCCCCTCTTCTCGGGTTTCATAGGGTGCTTTGTAGTGTTCAAAACCCACGGTATATTGGAAAAGCTCGGTGTGTGATTTTCCGAACTCTCCGGCATTCTCCTCAAAGTGTGTTTTCAAACTCTCGGTGTCGGGTTTTCGAACTCTCCGGCATTCTCCTCGGTGTGTCAAAGGTTTTCCGAACTCTCCGGCATCCTCCTCAGTGTGTCGGGTTTTCCAAACTCTCCGGCATCCTCCTCGTGTGTGTCGGGTTTTTTTCGCGATGTTCAACATCTTCGATCTCGACACTCTCTCCTCTCTGAAATTCCTCATGTCGGACCCTGGTCCATCACAAGATAAGACCTGAAAAGTATGGGAGGATGAAGTAAAAATTTAGGAAGGTGGAGTCTCCATCCTATATTGATTTGTAATTTGACATCCGAGATACGAGCTCGGAAACGTAGACATGGAGGATTTCTGGAATAGGGTCAAGAGCCCTTCTCAAACTCCATGGATGAAATCAATAGTTGGCAGTGGCCTACCTCTTGCGGAAGGCTTCCCTATGTCCACTCAGTGCCCCGAATTCATCTTGGCTTGTGCTTGAATTATGACTCGCTTCTCATTTTTTTGAAAAACCAGGCGGGAGAAGTTGTAATCAAATTAGACGGAGGTTACTTTGATGACCTTCTCAAGCTGCCTAATTTTGAAGAATATGGAGATGTGGATCTCAAGTTAGCCCAAAAAGCTTGGGATAATGATCAGGAGGATTGCATCAAGCACGTGAATAAGAAGTTCCTAATCAAAGCCAAACCTGGTTCTTTGGAGTTCCCAAGACTTGTTCCTGAAGTGATTTCATTCAGAAATCAATGATATCATTACTCTTTTGAGTCGGGTTTTGGTTTCCCCGAATCAAATGTTTTCCAAGGATGGATGTACCTAGTTCATAATCATTATTAAGAAGAATCAACAGGGAATTGATTGGGGTACTCTTATCGAAGAACGAGATAGATTCTCAAATGACAATGATCCTATCTACGGGAAAGTTTTATATGTCTTCGTATGTCACCTATATGCGGCCGGCATGATGAAACTATCCGGGTTGGACACCAAGGGGAACAAGACAGTGGAGCATATTTATCAGTATTTCCCTCAGCTGACAAGAAAAGGGTCTCAAGACCAATTCAGAAGGGTAAACGATGCCTTCTTTTACGAGAACATCTGCAGGTTAAGCCCCGAACTGAGGAAAACAAGAGTCTCTGATGAAGCATGGGCTGAAGTTTCAAAATGGGGTTGTGTCTTCTTGCAATTTAAGAAGTTCACATATCTTCGGGTAGTCATGTACCTAGGGGATCCTTTCCATGCCCCGATATCCAGGGGACAAATTAATCCTGATGGAGTTGGTCAGGCAATTGTTGGATTTTCACAAGTTCCAACAGAGTAAACACAAGGCCGTTGTATCTTTCCCAATTTCTATTGGAAGATATACTTGTTCAATGGTGGTGAAAGCCAAGAACGTTGTCCATGAGCTTCAAGATAAGTTGAAGAAGCACATGAAGCCCCGAGACGGGTTTGATTTTCGAGGAGTCCTCAAGTCATATGGAACTCTGCACCCGCACATGCCAAGCATAGAAGACATCTGGATTGATTTACGTGATGAGGTTGTTGTCCGAAGAAAAGATCATAGCAGGTTGACACTTGCTGAAATTCAGACACTTGAGCTCGCTGACATACCAGAAGGTACTAGTGATAATGAAAGCATACTGGATCTTTCCTATGATGGATTGAATGAAGATCAATATGTTTTCCCACCTATTGATTGGTCTCTCAGTGAGAAAGCCTCCATTACAGATAGATCAGCCCTGATTCTTGCACGCACCAAAGCATGGCTCGCCTCTTGGGGAATGAGTTTTAAGGATGATAATTTTTCAAAGTTGGTTGCTTTAGAGGCGGGGCCCTCCAAAAAGGGAAAAGACAAAAGATCTTCTAAGGGACCTATAAAGGTCAAGTTTGTCAAGAAGAGAAGAGAAAGAGAAATCTCTTCAATTGTTTCTCTAGATAAAATAGTGAATGTGCCAGAATCACCAACACCACCAGAAATAGGAGAAATTTCTTTGGAAGGAGAAGGAAGCTAGCCTCTGGTTTCACCATTTGTTGACTGTCCAACTGAAGCGACCTTATCTCTTGCATCCCAGACTTTAGAGTCGGAATCTGCACTTCCTCCCTCACAACCACTTCTACCTCCTCATTCTCCATCGACTTCTTCAATCATGGCCAACATTTTCTCTGGAATCTCACCCCTCTCTGCTAGTACCAAAGTAATCACCAACACACCCCCTCCAGTGCCTCATTTTATTGAATCTGCTACCACATTGGTAACTGTCCCCACTCCACCATTGGATCCCTCTCCCCCTGAAAGTATGATGCCAACTTCTACAATAATGGCAACTCCCTCTGACACGCCTCAATGGCTACTCGAGAAAACTCTGAGGAAGAGGAAGGTGATTGTACCCATACCAGCCTTTGATTTTAGCTCACTCAAGGCTTCTACTGCTAAATCAGCCAAGAAACCCAAAATAGTTTCAAGGGTTTTGGTGGACGCTTCGGGGCATAAGTTTGCAGAGATCGCCACTCCTGCGACTGACAAAACCAAAGAGGACATAACAGCCTCTGACTATCAGATAACCAGGGTGGCTCTAGGAGAGGTGACAACAGAAGGAGCACAACAGGATGCACGGGATGCCACAAACGTGCGTTGTGCCAGAAATTGAAGGAAACAAAAGACAACAAAGATGAATTTAAAAGAAAGGTGGAGCAGTTGACTGAGGTATTGCTTAAGCTCTCAAAACCCCTTGAATCCATACCATCTTCCTCTGTCCCTGTCGGATTCGATTTCTCATCAGTGCCTACAATTGAGAAGATTAATAAAAAAGGAAGGGTGGTCGATGAATGGATCCAAAGACTACTCCAACAGGGGAAAGAAGTGATTCAAGACACCGTGGAAGTCTATCAATCTTTGGGGAATATTCAAAGTGATGGAGAAAAGATGGATGATGATTTCTCCCAAGAAATTGGACACCTTGATTTGACTTTCAAAGCTCTCCAGGTATTAAAGCAAATACCATCACGCCTCTTAGTAGAAGAAGGCATCATCCCACATGCGGATAAGCATTTCCAGCTGACCAAAGCCATCAGGTTCAGGGTAAAGATTCTCAACAAAGCCTGTGGTAAATTGAGAGAATCAAGAGATCAGTTGATCGATGGCAAGAGCGACCTGGAAGAAGAACTGTTAAAAATATGTGCAAAAGTGTCAGTTGGAAACTCGGGCATCCTATCAGCCGATGATCTTTTCAAACAAATCCAAGAATCTATTCAACATGAACCAACTCACGGATTTGGTATTGAAATCATCAACAAGTTTGTGAAGATTGAACATTCTTTGGAGGCCTTGAGAAAACTCAACAAAAGATTGAGAAAGCTTCCCAGTAGTGCCAGTGACACTCACGAAACATGTGAAGTCTTGAGTGATCATTCCACTGCGCCTGATGAAAATGAGATGCAAGGTATAATCCGTAAGTTCCAAGAATTTCAGAACAAACAGGCTCAGTTGGAGGAAGGGAAAGATGAGGAAGAAAAAGATGACGATTCAGACTAAGTCTTGATGTTTCATGTCATTTCAATCTTGAAATTGACATGTCTTTTTCATTTCTGTTTCGTCACATAGGAAGCAAATTTTGACTTGGTCTCCTGCGTGAGAGTCAAGCAAAATAGGACTCTCGTTAAAAGACTATTTTCTAGGATTTATCCTATTTTCTCTCTACTCTTTTCTATTATAAATTAGGGATGTGTACATTCCAAAGGGTTGAGATTTTTGAAATATTGGGAGCTATTGTGAAGAAGAAAAACTTTGTGTTTTCTTTTAATCATTTGAGGAATAGGAGTTGATACTATTTTGCAAACTTTGTGTTGTGAGATATATCTTTCTTAAGATATTGTTCTTATGTTCATAATCTTAAGCTATTCTTCGTTTAGTATCTTGATGATTCTAATCATTTCAAACATTATATTTATGATCTAAAGCTCGTATGATTATTTCGTGCTCTGTGTTTACTCGAAAGAAAATACGTTCCTCTCATTTCCTTTCCATTGTGTTTCTTCCATTGTAATAACTTCGACCCTGTCCATTTATTAGAACATCTTCCCAATGTGTGTATATGGATCTCGGGATTTTATCCCAACCCCAATGGTTAGATTAGTGTGAATACTGTATATATTGTTTCTGCTGTGTTTTAGATTAGTAATAAACAGGCAGCCTCACCTGTCTTTGAGGAGGGATTTAATCCCATGTACTGTGGTTGAACCTCATATTTTAGATTGACAAAATATCCAACCAACACGGACCTCCACTCTCGAGAAGATCACAACGACCAAGTCGGATATTGAACCTTTAGATATCTTCTTTGATACGTGTGTGTACTTTATCTAATAATCGTTCTAACATTGATTGTTTAAAATTTGTTGGACTTTGGAATTATTTATTATGTTAGTAACATTTTTTTATATGGTATGGATTGTTGAGTGAAGGACGAGGCGGATATGCAATGAACGTTGCTTCGTCGTCACATGTACATGCCGATATAGTTGTAGAGGAGGTAAAATTACTTTAATTTAACATTGTATTTGTTATCGTAAATTAATTTAATTTGATTATATATTATTGTGTATGTGCGTAACAAGTTCTGTATGACTCACTACGTGATTTTGGAATGATTATTGTAGGAGGATGCACCTAGTGTTGTTGCTCCAGGCCATGCAGAGGATGGTATTATCGTCGATGAGGTAAAATCAGCAAATTGAATATTGTAATTTATTGTTTTCATATATGTCCATTAGTGACTAATTGTTTATATGATGTTGTTGAATAGGCTCCTCTTCACTATAGGAGGGAGCATGATGGGGATCACATAATTTATTATTGTGAGTACCCCAGTTGTGACAGAAAATTTTACACTCTACAGCTGCTAAATATCCACAAGAATGCCCATTCCCTCCCTCATGTTCTCCCTGAGAGGAAAGGGAGAAATTTTACTAGCAAGTATCCTCAGAGGGCCTCCGAAAAGTGGAGGCAATACAGGGAATAGAGAGAGGGAGACATTGAGGGTGTGTTACGTGTGCGCTATATTTTGCAGAGGTGACATGTGATACAGTGCATTTACAAGAGGGAAGGGAAGGCATCATTCAACAAGATTAGTAGACGCTCCAAGAAAGAGGTTGACGATGCCATGAGGGACTATGATTCGAGACAATGAGGGCTAAGAGGAGGGCAGACATATTGGATTTGAGAGAAAAGAAGAAAAACATGGTAAGTTTGAGTAACGGTTTCATTTCACTCTTTTCTCATTGTGAGTACATAAGTATTATCTATTTCTTATAAGTTACATGTCATTGTCTTCATAGGTTGAGGAGGGTGAGATGGATGCAACAACGAAGGGGTCATTCCGAAAGAACTAGTAGAGGTGACTGCGACGTAAGTTAGTCGTTTTATATTTAGTTTTGTTATTTAAACACTTGTTCATGAATCCTTCATTAACATTTTCATTGATACAATATGTATGTAGGAGGATGACATGCCGTTATTGCATCTTTATGAAAAATGTAAAAAAAAGTAGCAACGAAACCAACATGAGAAAGGAAGCTGAGGTAAATAAAAGTGAACAAAAAATCCATGAATTATAATTTGTAGTATTTGTTATAAAACCATTGTAATAAAAAAGTTGTTATTTTGTAGGTTGGTTCATTCTTGATTGGATGATGTAGTGACACCTTTTCATATGATGGTTGATGTGGTGGTGCAAGAAATGAAGAGCATGGTAAGTCTTAAGTTGATCCTTTATTTGACCTTCTAATCACTTGAGACTCTTCTCTCTATGTTCTTGCTTTAAGGTGCCTCAACTTAAATTAGGATTCATGACATCAAGTTGAAAGAAATTTATGCCAAAGTTTATATAGTCGGGTCCCCATAAAGCTTCACTAAAGATTTTGATAGGGTATGTGAATTTGAGGCCTTAAACATTGAATTTGATCCTGAAATTTTGAAGTGATGTAGTGCACCACACCCTTTCTTGCATAAAACAAATTCCAAACACTCAATTTCATCCAATTTAACTAGTATCATGTCTAGGTGTCTTAGTTCTAGGTTCAAAAGTAGAAAAATATGCAAAATTTTGATCTCTTAAGCAACTTATTCACCCACTAGCAATATAATTTGTCTCATCATACCTTCATTATCTTCTTTCATGACTCAAAATCATCTAATTTCAGAAGGTTCCCTCAAACATTTGTCCTTCTCACCGTGCTCTTGGTTCCCCTTCATTAGCTCTTATTTGAATTGGCTTTTCTTTGGTCTTTTTGATCTAATTGTCTTCAAATCCTTTCCTAACCTCTTTATTCTTAGTCAAACATCTTCCATTGAGTTAGTTTAATCATGTGTATAGTTCAAGAATGTAATCTAAATAAAAATCTCTTACCCAACTATGCCCTTGGTCCACCAACTAGCCACTTAAGCTTTCTTCATCTTTGTCATACTTAAAATTTCTTTCCTTTATATCTCTTCCCAAGGTTATTTAGTTCCTTTTCTCTTGCAAACACTTCAAACTTGATTAGTCCCACTCAAGGAATGCAATCAATAACTAGTAACTTCACTCTACTCTTCATTACACAAGATTGTCCCCATATGTTTCTCAAGTCAAGTTATTGCTCCACTAGTACAAATCAACTTCTAGCAGTACCCACAAGCTCCGAAACAAATGGAGATAGCTCCGGAACATCAGTTTACGAAATAGCTCTGGAACAAATGGAGATAACTCCAGAACCTCAATTTATAGATAGTCTAAGACACATTGAATAGATATAACTTTATTTCTACTACTTTATTTATTTTTACTAGTTCATTTATTTTGTTGTAGAGTTGAGGTGTTTGTTCTTGTGTGAGCAACACATTTTTTTATGAGCTAACTTTGATTGTATATCTCATTTATTTTAAAAGATGGTGTCAAAATTTCCTTATTCCATTGAAAATCCTCTCGTGATAATAATTTGAAGCCTCGATATAGATTCCTTGGTTTCCATTCTCAAAACTTGTGCCTAGTCATTGTAACTAGACTATGCACAATGGAATAGCCCGAGAACACTTAATGTTTAATAACTTTTTTGATGCATGGTTTCAAAGTCTCAAAATTTAACTGTAGGTCCATGAGACCCTTGCCATCGAAATAATCTTACCAGTAATGATGAAGACTCATGAATTTTCCTTTTTTTGGATTTTGTGCATACCTATCCTGTAGATACTAATAGTCACAGATGAAAACACTTTCTTCTTAGGTATTCTTTTATTCGCAGGAAAGCTAACACCATTGTCATCCATAGCTAATGCTATAAGTCTAAGAATGTAACATTAAGATAGAAGCTAAAAGGAATGCTTAACTAGTATGAAAACAATGCAAAATCTAACTAAACATGCCTACTAATATGCTTTAATTACCTAAGATAAGCCTAAATAGACCTAAATGGGCAATCAAATGGTTATGGTTGCTACTCCAAACAATGGTGAAATGACCTCTCCAAATGACTTGTTAAGTCACTTTAGATATTCATCTACTAACCTTGTTGAAGGTTTTAGGAAAGGATTGAACTTGGCTATGAATCATATGTATTATATGAGATGCAAATCAAAGCATGGTGTAAAGTATAAAGGAATGAGGTGAGTTGTTTTTATAGTTTTCACTTTGGGGAAAACTAATATTTTGGTGCATGTAGGACTAAAAGCCCTGTGTCGGTGAATATATATTTGGGTTAGTAAGGGTTTAGGTTGTTTGGGTGAGATTTGGTTGTTAAACCAAACTCACATGAATAGTTTCATGAGGAGTATTGTTAAAACAATTTCCTAAATTATAAGAGCATTCTCTCTTTTATATATTTGTATTGTAATATGAAGTTTAATGGGTGAATATCAAAGAATATTATCTCGTGTAAAATTGTTGTTACTCGTCATCCGGTATCGTGAGCGAGTTAATCCTCTCGATTGACGTGTTTGTCCTCCGATAGAGCAAGCTATTATTTTCTTTGTTTCCTCGATGCATGAGATCTTGAAATAATGCGTGTCGAGAGATTCAAGAGATTAAGGTGCATCCTAACGTCTCCAATTTCACTCTTTACACATGTTGTTAGATGAAAATTGCGGTGGAGAGGCCGAGGCCTTAGTAGAGGCCGTGGCGAGTGATGTGTCAAGCATTTAGTAGTTGTTGGCTCAAAGGAATCAAAGCATATTACTCGGTGTGTTTGAATTTATTCAGGGTTCATTTTAAGAGACCTCTTGGAAATCAGAGGTGGAGAATACCTGGCGAATATCCCGGAACCGGTTTCGCGGGAAGGCAAATTTTTTGGGGGTTGTATGAAAAAATTTCACCTGATTGTCAAGGCGCGCGAGAAGGACAACATCCTCGGTGACACGCGTCGTTAGACCCCGTGACGCGTCGGCCAACACAGCTTGTTAACGCGCGTCGCACCGAGGTCTAATGACGCGTGTGTCACTACATTTTTTTTGACGCTCGCAAGAAAATCTCTGTCGCAAGCGTCTGCAGCCTCCGACCTCTGCTTTCTCATCAAAAATCTCCGTGTCGCGCATCAACAAACTCTTTTCGCCGTAAATCTCGCTATGCGTTAATATCTATTGTACCTCGCATCGTCGTGCATCAACTATCCGTCAAGGTCGAGTGCGCGCGTCAATGCAGACCTCGGTGGCGTGCATCAACTATCCGCCAAGGTGGCGCGTCATTACGGTTGTTGGCGTGCGTCGAGGTCTGTTGATGCGTGTCACCGAGGTCGATGACGCGTTGGCGTTAGCGGCACTCGATGGCGTGCGTCATTACGGTTGTTGACGCGCGTCACTAAGGTCTCTGCTAAGCGCGTCATCGACCTCTCGTGGACGCGTCCAGCGCACCTCGGTGGCTGACGCGCTGGTCAACAACCGTAATGTCGTCGCGTCACATCGAGGTCCGCTGACGCGCCGCCAATGCATTTTTAATGCGCGGCAAAGCCAAATATCTGTCGCGCGTCTGCAGCCTCTACCCTCTTCTTGCTCATCAAAAAAATCTCCATGTCGCTCGTCAACAAACTCTTTGTCATGCGTCTACTATGCGTCAATATCTGCAGTATCTCCTTGTCTGCAAACCCTCCTTGTCGCGCGTCAATAACTTGCCCCCTTGTCGCGCGTCTATAATACGGGATATATCATATTGTTGAAAAATGTGAAGTAGAAGTGTTCTACCTGGCGAATAATCTAGGTTTATATAGGGGATATTTTTCAAGGGTAGGCGAAGCCGACCCCTAAAAAAAATTAAAGTGTAATTTTTAGGCGAACAGGTCACTGACCCGTGCCAAAAAATTCACCTTTTCAAAATTTTCAAAAATGGAATATTCGCCATATTACGAATATTCGCCACTAAAATTTTCCCTGAATTTATTTCTATCTCGCACCTTTCTTCGAGGATCTGATATAAAAATAAGTTCTGAAAGAGGCATGTTGCAAGTGGTACCCGCCAGAAAAATTGTTGATTTGCTTTAATATCCTCATTTTCACCAATTTCCATTTGGCGGATCTGGATCTATGTTTGGATAGAATTTTGTTGTTTGCATTCTATATGTGCATTTCATATTAATAAAGCCTCAATCTACTCAGTTGCATTGATTGGCAAGATCAACGTTGCACCTTCGTATCCATGCATGCCAAGATTCCATAATGCATTCTGAGATATTTTGAACATTTTCAAGTTGTCCAATTCACCATCCATCATCCCTGACGTCTAAGTGGTTTGTGGAGTCTGCGTAAAAAGGAGAGTGGAGTATATTTCATTCCAACGGTTTGGTTACAGACATAAATTAGTTCAAAGTTTGAAATATAAGTCGATTTGGTATTATATAATACTCTTAAAATTTTAATGTCTTAGTGATAATAGTAGAGTCTATATTATCGGTCAAAAGCATTTGTGTAAACATACACTTGTAAGTTTAATTCAATATGTTTATCCTCATAGTTGTGCATCAATTCATTTATGTTTTAGTTTTTAGGTGGAATTTATTTTAATTAAGAGTCATTTTTTTAATGTCAATAAAGTGTGTTAACATTGTCATAGTTGTAGTATGAGTTGTTTAGTCATTCCATAAAAAAATAATTTCGTGTCAATTAGTTTAGCCATTTATGTTTAGTGTCATAAGAAGTGGTTAAGTTCTATTTTTACAAAATAAGTATTATAGTCATTTAAATTTGTTTTTCGGTTTTTTTGAAATCAAAATATTGTTACGTCATTGTATTGTCTGTGTGGTAGTCTTATTGTCAAAATTCATTGGTCTTGTTTATTTTGTAGTCATAAAAAATTGTAAAAAAAAAAATGCCTCACTTTTCAATAATTGGACGCATTTTCGCCAGCACGCGACGCCCATCTTGTGGGGGTATTTTTGAGCTCCATGATCACATTCAGCTAAACTAGCAAAAATTGATTGGAGGATGGAGGCAACAGAGGATGGAGGGAAATCAACGCCTCTCGTCACACCACCAATGACGCAGGTCACGTTTTGTTATGGTGGCATCTATTTTATTGTTTTCTTTTGAGTGGTGTGTGCAGAATAAAATGGTGTGTGGTTTCCTTCCCTTATTTTGATTCAAATGAGGAGGATGTGCATTTTGGAACCTAAGAACAGTTGTATAGGAGGGCAGTTGAACTGGAGTGATCCTCTAACTGTAGAGATTCTTCGACTATCGTACTTCTAACATCGATCGGCCGATGAAATATAGCATTCACTAGAAGTGAAAGAGGGAACGGTTGTGGTGTCACTCAAATTTCATCCTGAAATCTATGACTACCCTATCCGAAATTTTTCGTACTTTTAAAATAATGGGTCGTTTTGTGTTTTTATTGCCTGAAAGTTCTTGTATTGCGTCAAGATATTCCCAAAGAGCCATATTAGCCTTTTTCGCCAAATACCCAGATGCCCAAAATTGTTATATTTTGTCGTCGGGATTTGTCTGCGGGAAATTTGTATTTAATTATTTTGAGCCCCGTATGAGGCTATTTGCGCTCCGTTTTAACTCTATTATGATCGAATATATCATTATTCCTATGTACCAGAAGGGTTTTAACTTGGAATAAGTTTTGGGCTTTATTTGTGACTTTTGGCAATTTTTCATGTTTTTGTGTTGTCCCATTTCGTTTTTTGTGAAATTTCTCTAGAACAATTCCTTTGTCGGGTAAGCCCGATTTTTGGCCTAGAGCAGCTGGAAAACATATACGCACATTATGCCGGAGGAAGTCACCATCGGAGGTCTAGATCACTGGGAAAAAGCGAAGTCGTGCACGGAAAAGCCCCTGCGGGGTTGGACGCATTTTTGGAAAACAAAGGATTTAAGCTGCAATGGGAAAAATAGAAGCCGTAGGCAGGGTGGGAATTTTGTACCTGCCTAGCAGGGTACTTTTTCCCGTGTTATAAAATTCACTTAAGCTGCAGTGGGAAAAATAGAGGCCGCAGGCAGGTGGAAATTTATTGCATGCCTTACAGGGTAAAAATTCTCATGATAAAATAAAAGGAAAGTGACTTAAGTGAATCATGAGATTTTAGTGCCTGCCTTGTAGGGTAAATAATCCCATTGTCAAAGTCAAATCACTTAAGTGATCATGGGATTTCAATGCCTCGCCTTGGCAGGTAAGGAATCCCATTGTGAAAAATTTCTTAAAAATAGAATTATATGTGCAAAAAGTGCACCTCCTTTGGTGAGATGATGGCAGCGTTAGAGTGGTTATTTTAATTAATCTATTCTTCTAAAAAGTGCGCCCAAGCTTGGAAGAAGTCAACAAGTCAAAAGGGGAGTAAAAGAAATGGACTAAATACATTAAATTTAATTTATTTAATGGCTACCCCCTTCCTTTCAAAAAGTGCGCCCCATTTGGGAGTTATTTAATGATTTTAAAGGCATTAAATCATTAAATTAATTTCTATTTTCAGTGGCTATGGTCAAGACACACTGTGAAGCTTAAGTGAAGTGATGTGTGAAGGATTAAATTAGATTAATTTAATTTATTGGATGGTTGTCCTTAAACATGCTATTTTTAAAAGAGAAGAGCATGATTTTTAATTAATTAATTGCATTTAATTGTTAGGACAATTATTAATTATAGAATTGTGAAGGTTATATAAGCATGGGCAGCCATATGAGTGAATTATTTAATTCACAAGTAAAGAATTGCAGCCAAGAGGAAAAGTGCGCCCCATTTGAAGAAGGATTTTGCTCAGGCAAGGTGGCAACAAAGCTAAAAGCTTCCAGATTTGGCACATGCTTTGAAGGAGGTTGATCTTTACTGCATAATTGTTTATACGGGTGTTACAGTGCTCAAGTGCTATTAAAAGGATTCATGCTCTCTTTATGTGCAAATTAAATACCATTTTTGGGGCAACAGGCTTGAAAAGTGCATATTTTTACAATTAAAATTCACTATTCATGCTCCGGTGGCCATTTTTGTCTAAATAAATTATAGGAATTCATTACAGGTGCTTTACAAAAAAAAAAAGATTTTATCAATGTCTAATACATTGCATATATCCTCCGAATCTGAAGAATTACCCAGATCTGCACCAGTATTGAAGAAATCGATCAAGTAAGAAGAAAAAGAATTATTCAAACAAAGATAGACAAAGTCATGGTGAAGAGAGATGAAAAAGAAAGCACGATGGAGGCATGCGTCGCTTCCAAACTTGCAGACATAAGAGATACGAGATCTAGGCCCGAAACCTCTTTCCGATTTGATTGACAGATCCAGAGCGGGAAAGACTTCCCTCATGCGTGCGATTAAAAGCAGTGGAATTATCCGAGCTGCAGCTTTTCCATGTCTGACCGATTGCCAAAGTTTGTTATGGAGAGTGCTAGAACTTACCATCCTTCATCCAGTCGAGACGTGATGTTCGGGAAAGACAATAATTCGTTTGGATGTAGAGTTCATCAATTATTGTTCGAAGATTCCGGTACGAAAGGTGGTGACTTCCATTAGCATTCAGGATGCCGACAGAGATGGGAGAAGCATAGAGCTGATTGCGTGAGCATAATGAATAGCCGATACATGAAGAAGCCTAGATCTCCTTCAAAGTTCCCGAGAACTCTTCCGCGGTCCAATTTGGTGCAGGAGGTAGATGATGTTGTCAAATTGCTATGCAGGATTAATGGCGAGGCGAATGCTTACACTTTCCGTACATGGATGTATGCTTTCATCAGGACCATTGAAGTCAACAAGGTTGATTCCATAATCAATTGGTCGGAAATTATTAGCAACAACATTGGTGAGCAACTCCGAACGTGAAGCGTACTTTCAGCTTCAAAATGACTTCCTACTTGGTGTATGTTGCAGCTTCACAAGGCGTCTTTTCCAAGTTGGATAGATGTGGTGTTCTTTCTAAGGACCCCATTTTCGAGTGCTACCCATAGCTTACTGTACCTGCGTGCGAGAAAGATTTCAAAGTGATCAATGATGAATTCTTCTACGATTTCATCTGCAGGCTAGACAAAGACTTGAAGGCCAACAGGGTAAGCAAGGAAGCGTGGGAAGCTGTGTCCAAGATTGGCAGTCTATTCATTCAATTTGCAAATTTCACATACCTCAGGGTTACGGGCTTTTCTGGAGAACCAATAAAGATGCCTGGTATCCGAATGATAGATTGATCGCCATGGAGCTGAGTAGGCAACTTGTGGAGTTACACGACCTTCAGTCAAAGCGGCACAAGTCTACAAGCTTCTTCCCAATCACGTGGAGATTACGGTTACATTAGCATTCATAGAACTTGGGGATGGAGGCATAAATGTTATCCGAGTATGAGCAAGAGTTCTTCCCTGCACGGCTAAACTTCGATCCATTTGGAGTAGCCAGGAAGACAATCTCCCAGGAGTACGCACATGTGCCTTCGTTAGAATATTTCTGGATGAAGTGCAAAAGTGAATACGGGTTAGAAAGAAATATTTCAAAGATAGGCTATCAACAAAACAAGTGTTCGACTTTGGACTAGCGCGGATACCTGCGGATCTTAAAGATGATGGGAATGTGGTACTTGACACTTACCATCAAATGGGAGGAGATAAAGCCATACTGCAGGATAACGTAGGAGGCTGCCATTCAATTGAAGAAAGATCTGGAGTTGTGTTGGTGAATACTTCAAACTGGCTGCTGACGAAGGGATATTGCCTTGATGAAGCATTGATGAATCAAGTCACAGCAACTTTGGCGCAGGAGATTCCCTCAAGCGGAAGCATGAAGGAGAAAGCAGCAGAAGGTCCGAGAAGTTGAAAGTACACAGAAGATCTCAAGAGAAAGAGAAGATCACTTCTACGACCATGGCTTTAGCTCCAGCTTCTCCAGCACCTAGTACTTCACCAACTATTACACAACAGTGACGGAGACGCTTCCATGCCTCCACTGAATCCGGCGACATTCATCTTCTCTCCTCAGCCACTCCATTCATCACCTGTTCCAGAGGAGATGTTGAAGCTGCAGATGGCGGAGTTTGAAAGAGCTTTGTCCTTGGATGATTCAGAGGATGGCAGCCATAACACTGTGGCACTTTCTGATGGAGAGGATGTAGAGCGGGAGATGGTAGTGCACTCAGCGACTTCTCATTCTCCGAGAAGTAACTTCTCGGAATGGTTGGCTTCGCAGTTGGTTCCAGAAGCGAGAATGGAGATGAACTTAGAGGAGCACGACTTGCAGCTACTCCAGAATCTGGGCAGAAGAGACAGAAGGCCTAAAGTTGCCAAAGCAACTTCTAGGTTGATCATCGAAGATTCGGGAGAGAAGTTTGCTGAGATATCAATTCCAAGAAGGAAAGATAGAAGAGGAGCTCACGGCAGAAGATGTGACAATAACCAAAGTACCCCTCGGTCAAGCCACCACTGAAGGATTGAAGCAGGACACATAGACATTGATAGATGTTTTATTCCTTAGGCTTGACAGTGAAAAGGTGGAGAAAGAAGAGCTGAGAAGCAAGTATCTCAATTGTGTGAGATCATAGCCAAGGTTGTTAAACCTTCCATTCATCCCATTTCAGAGCAGGTGAGTGATCATCTTATGCAGGAAATGGAGGATGCAAGCAATCAAGTAAAGGCTATTGACGAATGGAAGGATTTGATTATTCGTCAAGCTTCTGTACAACTTGGAGAAGTGTCAGCCCACCTAAAGGTTATGGATGATGTAGCAAATCAGCTGAAGCAACTGATGGCGAACATAGAAGGCATGAATATAGTTGCAGAGAGTAACCTGAGTATTTTGGCCGAGATCAACAAGCTGTCGGGAGATGTATTGGTTGCGGAACAAATTGTACCGGATGGATCAGTTGAGAAGGGGAAGTAGCTAGAATTTGCAGTATCTTTCCGTTTGGAAATCTGTAGAGTTTTGCTGAAGAGGATGCAGGCACTTGAGAGTAGGACATCAGACTTACCAGACAGTATCATTTCTTTCACTGAGGAAAGAGTGGACGGAGGTGTTACTTCATATGTGCGGATCGTTTCTAGCAAGGTGCCTAATTCCCTGGAAGGGTCTCTTCTGATGGTACAAAAGAGAATTGATAAAGCTACTAAGCCTTTCATGATGAATTCTATCAGTAGATTGGTGGTGCTGCAGCAGTGAGACATTGCGAGGTTTGGGCTGAGCTTGGAGGATGTGGAAGCGTGCATCAAAGTGTTGAATGAAGGGTTGCTGCAGATTCAGAAAGAGAAAGAAGCAGTGGCTAAAATAGATGGAAGGATGCTGAATTATATGTTCGACAAGTATATCCGATATCAGAACAAGAAGAAGACATAAATGTTACAGCTGACATGACTTCTTCTATTCTTTCTTCTTCTATTTTTATGTTCCCGGATGAAATTGTAAAACTTTTAAGTTATTGGTTTTACAACCATTACTTAAAGTCATGTGGAACCATTCTATTAGTTAAGTGATACATGTGTCACTTAAGGAGAAGTTAGTGGAGGATGATTGCCAAATGTCATCTTTACTTGTTGTTTATGTTTTAGTTCAGTTAGACTTCCCATTTGTACTTTCCCTCCTACATTCTATAAGTAGGAGAAGAACCTCTGGGTTAATGATCAGAATTTGTAAGCAACAATCTTGTGTTCTAGACTTTGTCGTTGAACCCCTGAGAGCAACTTGGAGTAAAGGAATACAAAGGAGTAGGTTTCCAGAGAACTTTGTGTCACGGTGTATTGTGTTTCTTGCTTTTAATCTTAGATCTCTTAAGTAAACTTTGTGTTATTTTAGATCTGGATCTAGAGTTGCCTTTGTTTTATAATTATGTGTGTTCATATCTATTAAGTTTCTTCTATGTGTATGCGATTAGCTCTGCTATCTACTAATTGGGATGCACATCTTCCACATTTCTTCTCTATATTTCCCTTACTTCTTCTATAAAATACTTCCTTTCTTGAACAATTTGCTTATTTTCTTTGCAGAACTTCTTAGTTATGGTTCATGAACTAAGTGGTTAAAGTAAAACCCCGATAAATAATAACACATTTTTATTGACAATTCGACATGGGAGCCTCACCGGTTAAATGAGGGAGATTTATCTCATGACCGCCTAGGTTTTGTGCTATGGAGAAAATCTAGCCAACATGTTGAGTTCACGTATGTAGGTGAATCGGTGGAAGTGTGATCATTTGGTATGGGATTCACTGTGGTGAAGCGGATTGGTCATGTACAACAAGATCCAAGCGCAAATAAAGTGTGCAAACCTAAAAGTATGTTGAGGCATACAATTATGTTTCAGTTTTCAAATGTGCATTCTTCCCATGTAAACACTAAGGTGGGGAATGTTAGGAAAATATCATGTTAGTTCTTACATGTGTGAGTGAATATATATTTTGTTTAGTAAGGGTATAGGTTGTTTGGGTGAGATTTGGTTGTTAAACCAAACTCGCATGAATAGTTTTTTTAGGAGTATTGTTAAAACAATTTCCTAAATTATAGGAGCATTCTCTCCTATATATATTTGTATTGTAATATGAAGTTTGATCGGGTGAATATCAAAGAATATTATACGTGTAAAATTGTTGTTACTCTGTCAAGCCCCAAATTAGATTAGAATTGCTAATCATGATTAAGCCTTTTCTAATCACAATTAGTGAATCAACAAGTGATTAAGATGTGCGAGCCTTAATCAAAGATGGAAGAAATAGGTGAATTATAGAAGATTTTAATGATGGAATAGAAGAATAATGTGATAAACTAGTTTTTAGAAGAAATTACATGGTAAAATAGAAGACAAAGATCATAATAATTGACACGATTAGTCTACGCAGGAGGACTGGACATGTTAGTGACATGGGAGTGACATGTGCAACTTTAGACCTCCGAGGAGACCTTTGGATGACAGGACGGAGTTTTCTTAGAGATGACCCTAGAGGTGACAGGTTTATCCTACATAGCACGTATGCCACATGACCTTAGTTAAGAGATGGTGGAGCGAGAGTCAAACTTTTTGACTACCTACTAGTGAGATGAGTGTTACACTGGAGGACATTTGGTGGATCCTGCAAGTTCTTATTCAGGGTTGTTTGGTTACATACGATGGTCACCCAAACTACATTGAGCATTATACAATTATGACATTTGGAGTGACAGATATCCCCCACCGAGGTATGTCAGTTTGGGTTATGAGGCGCATGACCAATCTATGACTAGGATGGGTCCCCGTATATCTATTATCTCTTGTCAATGGCATGTTGTTGCTTGAAAATATTGGTGCACGATTCCCTCTGGGTCTCATTGGAGTGATTCATGGCTTACTTTAGGGTAGGGTGTATTATCGGGTTCGGTGTATTGGCTCACTTATATTGTGATTTGCATTTGATAACTTATCATGGATGATATTGCGATAGGTCACCTTCGCATAAGCTTTGAGAGTTTACGTTATTAGAGATCCTTCCCTCATGGGTTGGGTTCTAGACGAAGATGATATTTGTAGCCACATGGGGGAAACAGACTATTACAAGAGATATTTTTATGAGTTACATCCCCATATGATCACATGGCGGCCATACAAGTTATACTAGTGGCCTTAGGATTGATTAAGTTGAGGACAAGCTGCAATGGGCCATTTCATTATTGGGAGTAGGAGCCATGTCCTGCGAGTGGTACAAGGTGGATAGGATCCAAAGCATCATTTTGGTCTCATCCAAGGGATTCTTGGTAATGAGATGTGGTATGCACGTAGATATAGAGAGGTCTTCCACATGGGACCTGGATCAAGTTGGGTCGAGCTCGCACGATCTTTTCATAGGTAGTTCCATAGCCTTGGGTACATTGGGCACAAATAGTAGATCCAAGGACTACCCCAGATTATGCAACGTGGTATGCGACAATGTTGCCACGTAGATTGACTATACCATGGGAGAATCTTGGACACGGTAACGCAGAAGGGAAAAACCCAAATCCACAGGCACATGCATGACCATATATGAGGGTACCAATATGGGGTGCTAGTACAACAAGAAATCTTAGTACAATAGTGGGTAGTGGTGTAGTCACAAGAGTTGGCACCATGGATGCTAGTGCGGGATCCATCAAGACAAGCACCACTACAGGCACCTCTCTCGACCCCTCTTACGAGTCCGTGACATAGTCCACTAGGAGATGGTTGGGGTGGTGAGGACATGAAGGAGGATGTTCCGGATATACAATATATGTAGGATGTACAGGATACCAAATATACAAGTTGGTGGGTATGTGAATGCCTTGTAGAAAGATTCAACGGTGATAACTCCACAACTCCAAATGGTAAGCGAGAGGGATCATGTCTTTTCTCGAGAGATCAAGCCATTACATAGTGATACTAGGCCATCACAAATGGGGATCATCTCATGATTGAGCGAGATCAGGTCATGATAGAAATAGATCGAGCCCTCACAGATGGGGATAATCTCATGATAGAGCGAGATCAAGCTAGGAAATTGATACTATAGGCAAGAATAAAGTGAGACCAGATGATAACATACAATTTATAGCTACAAGAATAGAGGGACCAAAGGCTATAGAAGATAGGTTACAACTATAGGTAGAGCCGGATCGGGCTATACCTGTAGAAGCTTGCTCAGAGCTATAGATATAGCTAGCTAGCGTGAGGGTGGAGTGTGATATCTTGCAACATACGAGACACATCTTCGGGGTGTAGCTGATGATTGGTCACATTGCTATTGTAGCATGTGAGGCCACTTATTATAGGATGTAGTACTTTATGGCTGACTACGTGGCCGTTCCATCTAAACAAATAGTTCCTAAGTATAGTTAGATAACAGTAATAGGTCACGCTCTAGATCCCATAGACCATCGCGATCGGTGTGATCGTAGATGTTCCTTCAAGAAATCTGTCTTCAAAGCAACACAAAGTCGGTTTAGCATGAAGCAACACCACCTACATGTTCAACCTCTCGGATGCCCCTACCTAGCGGTGTACCTAGACTAAGCAGCCCAAGCATGGGTGAGAGTCGTGGTTGACTCTCTTATTGATGTACTAGATGTATTTTTTGGTGTATCACCTCGATATGAAGGCATAATTTTGTATGGATGTATATGTATTATTTTTTATCATGCCTCGTGATGAAGGCACTTTTTGTATAGATGCCCATGATGGCTCATTATATCGAGATGTTCTTTTTGAGACATATTTTTTTTACATGGACATTTATATTTTTGATGATATATGATGATAGATGGATTACTGATGTATCACATGTTTGCTTATGAGATATCATGCTTACTATGCTTCTTTATGTGTGTATCACATTTATGAGATAGCTTTAGCTAATATCATATTGTATGTTGATGAGATACTTTGAGCAAACATGTTTTTATTTTTGATATTGGTGTGGGGGATAGATTTGTGATCATGTGCAACCCCTCTT
>CM031237.1:1031261795-1031314295 GCA_018340775.1 Taxus wallichiana var. yunnanensis
ATAAGCTCAACAACATAACTATACTTAGTAGACAAGGAAATACATTCCTAAACCTCCTCCATTTGTTCAACCTCCTAGGAAAATTTAATACATCATGATAAGCCTTAATTAGGCATTAGAACAACTAATTTCACCTCTCTTTTGACTCTTTACCTATTCTCAATTTCACTTTTCCTAATACATTCAACTTGAAATTTAATTTATCAAGTAGAATTACTCACATACACCTAACCAATCATGCCGAGATGGTCTCATATGACATTATAACACCTATCTCCTTGATGTTCCTACATCAGGTTACCCTTCAAGAATAAATTGAGCTCTTGCTCGATGTAAATTTGGTGTTTCTCCCTTCTTGCTTTCTTATCTTTCTTTTCCCCTTGCACTGGTGCACTCTAACTGATTTGTATCTCCTTGTTTGTTGGTACTATCTTCATATATTTTTTCCTTTTGAGTGTTTTGACCTTCAACATGTCTTTCCCACTTTGTTTGGCTTGTATGTTCTCCTCATGGTGTCTTGTAACCACATCCTTTTCCATGGTTGTCCTTAATTCATCTCGACCTGATCCATTTCCCTAAAAATGGTTTGTTTCTCTTCTTATTTGCATAGTATGACATCCATTATCCACTTGCAAAAATGGGGTTTGATGGCTTCCCAAATTTTCTCAAGTAGTTGCTTTTTTCCCTTCTCATTCTTGGCTTCCTTATAGGCTTGTCTTACCTTCTCCATGAAATAGAAGTCTTTAAGGTTGAAATCCCATTCCTTCATGTTTTCTAAGAGTCTCCATGGCTTCTTAGTTGTCATTATGATCCACTGTAATGGCTGATCATGTTTTCTTTCATCATGATTTGTAACATTTTTGTCTATACAATCTCCTTGTACATGACTTGTCATTATTTCTTGATCTTGTACTTGATTTCTCCTTTGAAACAAGCTCATTAACCCTTCTTTACTATATAAAAACATCATTTGAATGTTATGACCACTTTAATAAGTTTCTAACACTAATTCTTGGGTTTTCATGACTATTATGGAATGAAAATCAACTAAATCTAGTTCAGTTTCTCACACTAGTTCACCAAATTTCATAAGAACTTGTAAGCCTTCACTATCCCATTCTTTTTCTACTTTGAGTTGGGATGTATTCTTATTTGTTTCCACCATATCATGAGATTTTAAAATTTCAAATTTTGTATCTTCATAACTGTAATTAGATACTATTTCCTTACTTCGCCTTCTTGAAGAATGTACATCCTCATTTAGGAGATCTATAAGCTTGTCGACTTGTAATCTTGAGCTTTTCATTAATATATCTTCCTCAAACCATTAGAATGTATTGAAGAACATCCATTCTCTCCTATATCTACTAACATCTTCAAATATTTTGTTTACTACCAATGACCTTTAAGTTTTTGATAATCCCTTCTTGGACTGATATCAGTTCATCTAGTTGTATGATCATTTTGCATACACTAATTTTTTCTGTTCTTAGGCTCCCTTTGCCATAACTTACATTTCCCTTGTACCAAGGTTCATCCCCAAACAATATTTGAACATCACTAGACCTCCTTCCATCTAAAATCATGCTTAAGTTACATATTTGCATACCTTTGTCACAATTCAGTCTTCTTTCCTTTACATTTGTCTTCTTAGACTTGTGTAGACTTTCCTCTTACTTGGCTTGTTCCGTATATAACCTCTTACTTTCTCTACACCCATATTGTTTCCCGTGACTGATACAATAAGGTTTATTTTGATTGCAATCTGATTGTCTTCCTCATCACCATGCATGCTTGAACTGCAACCTTGATTCCCATGCTACCTTATTTGCTTACTCAACCTATTTTACTTGTTTATGACTTGTAAACTTCTCCTAGCTAAGCTTTCTTGGCTGAAACTCTATGTTCTTTACCTGATTCCTTTTGTTTTCTTCATTGATTAACACCTTCATGTCCTCTTTCTTGTATATCATAGTACTGGACTATACTTGGGCCTCCACTTACACACTTGAACCTTTAGTGATGGTGTTTTCAAGCCTTTAGTAGTATGTAGAAATGTTAAATTGCCATTTCCTTCACCGAATTTTCTTAGTCCTTTATTATTCATTTTTATCCTTACTACCTCATATCTAAAAACTAAAGTCACACATGCTAAAACATAATTAGATTTACAATTCAGAGCTCCATTTCCTTCTTGAGTTGTTTCATGCATGTTTTCCATTTGTTTGTTATTTGCATTCTCTTCTAAGCTTGTTGGTAAGCCTAGTTTCTTCAATTTCCTATGTTGTTCTCCATTGCTTATGATGGTTTTATCAAAATATTATTGTTCTTCTCGAAGGTCATCCTTCATCTCTTCGAATTTCTCCTCATTTTCTCTTTCTAATCTGCCTCTTCCATCTGGTTATAGTCTTCTTACAAGGACTGAATTTCTTTATCTTCTCTTTCTTGGTATTCAAGAGACCCTCTTGCTTCTACTTTGTCCATGACACCTTCTTGTGTCTTCTCATCTTCTTCTTCTCTTAAATATTGCATAAGATCCTCTAGGATCCAGTCCCACACTTTATCCTTCTCACCATTACTCTGTAATTTTCCATTGTCACCTTCAACTTGGTGACTCACTTGACCTTCTTGGTCTTCTCCTTTCTCTATCATGACCTTCTTGGTCTCTCTAATATTTTCTTGGGCTTGTTCATCATCCTTGACTTGTACTACATTGGACTCTAACTATTGCACTCTTCTATCAACCTTGTCTTCATCCTTCATGAAGGCCAAAACCTGATCCTTGGTCTTCTCAACAAGCTCCTTGAAGCCAAATACCATGCTTCTTCTTTCAATACTTGCATGCTAGTCCATCAAAGGAACTAAAACATGCTCTATTCCATTCTTTCTTAGAAAACATTTATTCAACCTAACATTATACCCACCTTCATGTCATATTTTCATGGCCTTCCTAGGAGTAAATGAAAAACATCCATAGACATTACATCACATAAAACATCATCATGAAAAATCCCAATTTAGAAATATACCCTACATTGTTCATTTACAAGAATCTGATGGTTCTTCTGAACCCATGCAACTTTGCAAGGTGTAGGATGAACTAACCTCTTTGAACCCAATTTACTAACCATTTCCTCTGAGACAATATTGTTTGTGCTACCATTATCTATAATAACATTGCAACACTTACCTTTTGTCTTGCATCTTATCCTGAACAAGCTTCTCCTGCAGACTGGCTCATGTGACTCAAAACTTGCTTGATGTAGAATAATTCATCTTAGCAATAATGAATTTGCATGTCTGTGATCACCAACTCCATGGGCTAACCTATCTATACCTGAGCATACTGCTTCCATGTTTTTCATCCTTGTCTATAGGTTCCTCTTTTCATGCTTCATATCCATATGTACATTCATCATATCATCCATTCTACCCATCACTCCTTGGATCAATTTAATCATTCCATGCAATGATGGATTCTTAACCTTTTCCATGCTTTCAAAAATCACCTTCACACTATCAATCAACCTCAATTTCTATAAATGTCTTTAATCAATCTATTCTAATTAGAGCAAACCTGCTCTGATACCAAAAATGGTGTAGGTATAATATTGATTTTCACTCTAAGTGTCATTTAATGAAATCTTACCTTCCTGGATGCCTCACCCTTCTTTATTTAATTCTTAGTTTGCTTGAGATGATCCACACTTCCCTGTACTAAGGATATACCTTGTTCCTTCTTCTTACACCATCTTTGATGCTTCAACTCCTGAGGTTCATTATAACCTGGACACATGCTCACAAGAATGCTTATATTTATATGAAGTCCAACTAGAAGATATACATACCTTGTATTTTTCTTATGGCACAATTCTCATGAGCCTCTATTCTCCTTATTTGCCTCATCTATGCCACCTTTACAATCAATTCATACCATGATCCATCAGGACAACTTCAAAACATGCATTTATCCTATTACACAAGCATTTATCTAGTAGACCACTTGAGTCTCAATGCCCAAATCAACATATGGTCTCATGGGTCACTCTCTAACATCATCAAGCACTTAAATCATTCCATATTAATGTGTTTTAACTACTGGTTTGGTCATATACTTACATTAAGGCCTAGTTCTCTCTATTAAGTCCTTTTACCTTGTAGCCCTCCAAGCCTACAAACACCATCATATCTCAAAATTCCTTGAAACAACCTCACCCTTTCTAAGTGGATTTGGGGAACCTTTATGGGATTATTAAAGATGCCTAAATTTCACTATAGGTTCCTTTGTAGGAATTTGCACTTCCTTTCTTAACTAGTCATGCAAATTAGGCCTATTTCAGGCACACCTCATAACAACACACATCTATCTATTTTCTTGACACTTTATATTGATGGATCCACCCCTAAAAGGATACTATGATGCTTCTTACCAAGTTTTGTGAGTCAAATCCAAGATTTGACCTCCCATGGAGCCCATGTTCTCTCTTTCTTGTAATCGCTTACATCCAAGACTGCTAAAACTCCTCTAATTTCCTCCCACGTTTGATATTGGAGATGATACTTTACATTACCCAAGGAATCCTCAAAACAGATATGCTCACCAAAATTTATCAAAATTGGATAGTTAGAGTAAAAGTTATACTATGCCCTAGTTTGGGCCTGAGAGCTCAAATTTGGGTCTACAGGAAAATTACTGATTTCCAATAGCTATAAAATTCTATGGGTTTTAATCATACCACATCCCATATTTTTTTTTTCACAAAGTAATCCTAAGTTATTTCCTTAATGACTGTCCTACTACCAACTCTCGTCCTGGGAAAAGCTCACCATATGCAGTCCATGCAAAACCATCATTAAAACAAGTTTCATGAAAAATTTAAACTTCCACACTCTTCAACACCTTTATTATGTCTTATATATCTTGGTTACATGTTTTTAAAGGTCTCTACATAACAAATTACTTGAATCTCTCCCCTATTTCTTCATTAATCTTAACTAAAAATGGATTATTTTATGCTCCTAGATAAGCTCAACAACATAACTATACTTAGCAGACAAGGAAATACATTCCTAAACCTCCTCGATTCATTCAAACTCCTAGGACAACTCAATACATCATGATAAACCTTAATTAGGAATTAGAACAACTAATTTCACCTCCCTTTTGATTCTTTACCTATTCTCAATTTTACTTTTCATAATACATTTACTTTCTCAAGTAGAATTACTCACATACACCTAACCAATCATGCCTAGATGGTCTCATATGACCTTATATCACCTATCTCCTTGATTCTCCTACATAAATTTTTAGTTTCAAAATATAATAATTAGATCAAATATTATATCAAATATCATCTTAAACACCTCACCATCTAGCAATTCTATTTTTATGTTGTGTAATAATATCACCTTTTTTTCATGATAGAAAAACAATCTAACAGATAATAGTTCCTAACTAGACAAGAAAATAAATGTGTTAATAATACTAGGAAATTCTCTACTACTTTTTTTATTTGTATACAAATGATAACACTAACTTGAAAATTATTTAAAGCCAATTTCTCTCAACTAATTTTTTGAAATAGATGTTATATTCTTATTAATGATGATATTTTTCATATTATGAAATTTCAATGTTCTATCTACACATTTTCTTGTGCTTGAATCCATCCCTCCCTATCACTAAGATGAAGAGGGACATCAATGTATATAAGGTAAACATGTTTCTTCATACTTAATTTTTAACTAGTAGCTAATTCATTCAGTTATTAAATTTAAGATATAATGAAAATTCAAAACATCATAATTTAAGTTCAGATGAGTGAAAACTAATATTAGCACAAATAACATGCTAATCAATATAGACTATATAAAAACATTCCTCTCAACACAATTTACACTTGAAACATGATCCATTTTTTATAATCATAATACATTTAAGAAAATGCAAAAAAATAATAATTAAAATTTGACTAAGAAAATATATGTATTGTAAAATTTTCCCATAGAGCATGACATTAAAAATGATTCAATAACTATTAGCTGAAATATATTCATAAAAATTTGTATAATTCCCTTAGTCATCAACATGTTAGGGATAATCAGAACAAAAATTAAAAGATCTATGATGAAATCCAAAAAATACTATAAGTAAACCAACAGGGCTTGAGTAGTACATTGGATTATAATACGTATGTTTTTTAATGTGTAGACTATTAATCTGATTAAAGGAATTGTTTTAAAAAGTATCTTAATAAATATTAATTTATGTTTTGATCTATTCATTAATTGTTATTGATTGAAATTCTAAATAGAATGATGCATGTCAGGTTAAGGGACATGGCATCCCTAAATGATTTTTTGCACTGAACATGTCCTTATGTAATATGTTGATGTTATTTTATGTTATGTATTTTTTCGTTTTTAATTATAATTCCCCAATGGTAATCTGTAATTTTTAAAATTTTGTTTCATTTTAAAGTGATAATAATTCTAATTTTGTTTCAAATTTTCTCCTCAACAAAATTTTAATAATTCTTAAAAAAATATTAAACTACGGAAGTCCGATATGTTTTCTATTATTCTTATACTATTAAATAGAGAAAATAGAAGATATCTACATTTTCATATAATAATCTATTGAATTTAACAAGTTAAATTGTGTTACACTCATATTGATTATAAAAATGACAAGAACTTTTAATTTTGTGATTATTTTTAAACAAGATTAAATTAATTTAAGGCTTTAAACCAAAGACATGCATCAAGATTTCATGGGCTTTGTTAGTAATTCTTACTTATAGACTCTAGGCTTCGGAATTAACTAGAAAATAAATAACTTCAGGTTCGAATAGTTAGTGAAAACAAGGACAAAGATAGGTGTCGATAATTCATTAGTAAAATATCTAAAGTTTGACACTGTGAAAAACAACATATACGTGGTGCTTTATTATTAGTTCACACTTTACATTGGAACTACTCAGACTTGCTACATAAAGACCAAAGTCTATTAAAATCATACATGGAATTATCTAAATGACTTACTTTTCACATAATCATAAGGTTATGACAGAGAAAAATACAAAAGAATGTGGAAAAGTTTTGTTGGTTTACATTCAAAAAATATGACAAAGGAAATAACATATGAAATCGGTGGCTTAATCTTATTGGTCCCATTCAACAAAACTGAAAAAACTAACATCACAAAATACTTGGTTCGATTTTCGTAGAAAAGGCATGACACATTACAGAGAGCAGCGAAACATGTGGAATAACCTAAGGGAGACACTTGGCGTGATTGAATGAACGAAGATAGATACACGGTAGAATTCCACCAAGTTTCCAAGAGGTGGCTCTAGGTGAACGTGAAGTCCCCAGAGTAAGCAAAAATTTAATGAATTTTGGGTTTGAAAATAAACCAAACAGGGACACGTGTTGATGACATAGCAAAAGGTACTCTATAGACTTAAGTTTATGAAATAAATTGAATTCTAAAATAAAATTTACATCCGCAAAATAGCGTAGGGAGTTAGAACACTTAAAATAGAACACATCGAAACAAAGAAGAGACAATGAGAATTAAGAAAATGCCATGTCACCTCCCAAAATAAGCGTAGGATAAAGATGGCAGACATAACAGACACAACCATGAAATATAGAGCAAATAATTTAGTCCAAAATGCCATAAAATTGCAAGATTGCATACAAGAAATACGATCAATTACATGCACACAGTCTTATTCTATATTAATTTAAACATATTTTCTTTAAAAACAAACATACATATCCAAAATTACGCATTTCATTAACTTATTTTTGTAATTCATTATTTTTATAACATAAGCAAGTATTTTCAAGATATACAACACAAAACATACATAATCAATAAGAATATATAATACATAATTATCATGAATCTATAGTACAAATTCAAATGTCGAGAGAGAATGAGGATCAAGAATTATAATACAAAATTATAATACCTCGTAGAGAGAGAGAGAGAGAGAGAGAAGAAATGATATGGAATTCTTAATACAAAATTCCAACACATCCACAAGTTAACAAACACAAAACTATGGCTGCCTATGAGAGGAAAATTTTATACACCTCATGTATATTCACCTTGCCCTCCATGAACCATCCGAGGTTGTATTTTGTACCCCTAATTAGGACAAGTGTTGGAGCCCCTCTCTCTTTCCCACCACCTTCATGTACCCTTTTAATCCTTGGAATTACTTCCATAGACTAAATTCACAAAGTCCTTAAGACTCTTTTTACAATTATTATCTTTCTCAAAATCATAAACACAATTCCTTTTCTCTCACACATTCATTCGTTCATGTTCTCTATTATTACATATATATATATATATATATATATATATATATATATATATATATATATATATATATATATATATATATATCAAGTGGTTACGAACCAACACAATGGTTTCCACACCTTTTCATAAATCAAATTAAACATCTTTAATCAAATGCTTAGGATATTCATTCCCACATTAATCAAATAGCTTATTATAACATCTTTATACAAAATATTTACTCAAACTTGTATTAACAAGTCTCAAATCAAACTTGTCTTTAATAATCTAACAAGTCTTTTAATGCTTTAAAAGTTTTGGGGATTTAGTCACATGATGCAATAGTAGTAACAATAGGTGGAGGACCTATGACATGTGTGGTAATGAGGTCTTGTTCTAGATCAATGACTTTATAACATAGAAGTGTGAATGATTCACATGTATCGTATTGTAATATTTTTTTAATGTTGGAATCAAACCACAAAAAAGATAAATTGCTTCTCTAGATCGATAGGTTGAAAGACCAATTGGTGCATATAAATATTGAATCGTAAGATGTAATCCATTATAGATTCTATTTTTCCTTGATGTAAAGTAGGTAGATGATCATAGGTAACTTTAGGGCCATTGTTGATGATAAAGTGATGGAGAAAAGCTTCTTCCATCTCATAATAAGTGCTAATAGATCCAAATGGTATATGAGTATACCATTGTAAAGCTTCATAGATTCATTGGGTTCATCTCATTCAATTATATTTATATCAATAAGATCTTCTATAACATTTCAAAGCTTATCACATTAATTAGTAAGCTTCCCATTATATTCATGATAGTGACTATAAGCATTAACATCAAAAATCATACATTGAGTATCTTTCATCAACCTCAAATTGTGGAGGGAGAGACATAAGATGAGACTCAAGTAATTGTGGAAGTATAATTTTTGGAGCACAAGGTCGAAATGTAAAGTGCCTTTTTATATTGTAGAGAAGTAGAGACATATTTGGAAGGCTCACTTGGGGTATCAAGTTGTATATCACATGATCACGGACATCAAAATATGACATGCACAAATTTTCATCTTACAAATAAAATTGGTCATACTAATGGGTAAGTGCATCAAGTTGGTTAAAAAAGGGGATCTTAAGTGGACGCATTTTTATGAAAAATAAAAAAATTAAACTTGTATAAGTTTTTTAATATAGTTACACTCAAATTTGGAAGATGTTGTATAAACATGAATCATAGCATTTTGAGTTTAGTTTCTAAGCTACTAAATTTTATTGAAAACGAATAAGTTTAAGTGGGTCAAATAACTAAAATACTAACAGGTGCTCCTTTTTTTGTTAAAAATCATAATAGAGTGATTTTCGTGCCCCCACCATTTTTTGAGCACCATTTAGTATTTTTGAAAACCCTTTGGTAGAGAGATAACTAGGAGCATCTAGTTTGGGCACCATTTTTAAAGATTTTTTAGTGAGTATTTTTTTATGATTTTTCTAGTACATGAATTTTAAATTTAAAAACATAACGGAGTTTCGACCATGCCCCCCCTTAACTACCTCAAAAATCAAAAATTAGATTTTATTTTTGAATACGTCTAAAATTAGGCCTAGTTTGGGCTAGTATAATTTTTTTTCAATTTCGATGAGCCAAAAAATATATATACGACAAAAGATAGACATGTTTAAACTTCAAAAATATCTATAAAATGGTATAGTTAGAAAATAAATAATATGCAAACCTTATATTAGTTAGAAAAAAAAAAATTAGAAAGAAGAAACTCCTATCTACGTCGTGGTATATTTTTTAAAAATGAATCAATCGTTTTATGTTGATTTATCATGGAGGAAATGGCATTTTTGCATTTTCCTACAAAAACACGTGATTTGATGTGTTTGTGTAGGTCCATGCCTTAGGCTTCGGGATCCAAACCGATGCCAAGCCTTGAGGCATGGCTTGGAAAATGTGAATAACATAATGCGTATGCATTCTTCATAGTATGAACATTATATGTGCTTTTGACATGCTTCTATTTACAAAAATAAATGTTTAAGTATAAGTTTTTCATTTATTATTATTTATAAATATAAATAATAATAAATGAAAAACTATACTTTAAATTTATTTTTGTAAATATAAAAATTATTGTCACTCTACACCTTATGGAACTAGTCTCACACCTCCATTATTCATGGTTTAGAGATAGTTTTTATAGTATAATCTAGTTAGTACATAGGTAATTTTTAGGATTTCAACATCCAACTTAAATATTTCAAGGTTTAAATTCTACAATTAAAATACCATAAACCCTAAACCTTAAACCCTAAAACAGAGGCCCTAATCCTAAAACCTAAACCCTAAACTATGATCCCTAAACATTAAACCCTAAACCTTAAACCATAATCCCTAAACCTTAAACCTTAAACATTCAACCCTTGTACCCATGAGCCCTAAACCTTAAACCCTAAGCCTTAATCCCTAAACCCTGAGCCCTAAGCCCTAAATCCTAAACCCTAAACCATGAAGCATAAGCCCTAAATGTTAAACCATAAACCCTAAAAAATAAATCCTAAACCTTAAACCCTAACCCCTAAACCTTAAACCCTAAACCATAAATATTGAATCGTAAAACCTAAACCCTGAGCCCTAAACCCTAAGCCCTAAATCCTAAATAGTAAACCCTAAACCCTAACCCTTAACCTCAACCCTTAATCCCGAGACCTAAACCCTAAACTATAAACCATAAACCCTAAAATAAAAATAATAAACCCTCAACCCCGAACACTAAATACTGAACCCTAAACCCTAAACCTTAGTCTTAATTCCTAAACCCTAAACACTAAATCCAAATCCATGAGCTCTAACCCATAAATCTTAAACCCATAACTCTGAACCCCAAACCTTGAGCCATAAACCCTGAACCATGAACCCTAAACCCTAATCCCTAAACCCTAAACCCTAAACCCTAAACCTTGAACCCTACACCTTGATCCCTTAGCCCTAAACCTAAACCCTAAACCTTAAACACTAAGCCCTGAGCCTTAAACCTAAACCCTAAATCCAGAGCCTTGAGCTTATAACCCCTAAACCTTAAACCTATAAAATTAACCCCAAACCCTAAGTCATAAAGCTTAACCATGGAATCTAAACCCTAATCCCTAAACCTTAAACCCTAAACCTTAAGCCTTGAACCCTACACCCTGATCCGTAAGCCCTAAGCCCTAAGCCCTAAACCCTAAACCCTAAAACATGTACCCTAATCCCTAAATCCTAAACCTTAAACCTTTATCCCTAAACCATATACCCTAAAACTTAAGCCCTAAATGGTAAATCCTAAACCTAAAATATAAAACCTAAACCATAAACCTCGATTAAACCTCAAAAACAAATCCTAAACCCTAAACCTTGACCCCTAATTCCTAAACCCTAAACCATAAACACTTAATCCTAAAATCTAAACCCCGAGCCCTAAATCGTAAACCCTAAACCCTAAACCCTAAACATTAAACCCTAAACCCCGAACCCAAACACTAAACCTTAGACCTAAACTATGTAACCTAGAACCGCAACCTCAACCCTTAACCCTAAGACCTAAACCCTAAATTATAAACCCTAAACTCTTGAAAACTAAAATAATAAACCCTAAACCTTGAACACTAAATCCTGAACACTAAACCCTAAACCTTGAGCCCTTAGCCCTAAAAACTAAATCTAGAGCCCTAATCTCTAATCCCTAAACCTCATATATTTCCAGTAGGTCTCATGAGTGAGTTTATCTTTTTGAATATCAATATTAGGACCATATTTCCTTGTCTCGTGCCTAGAACCATCATTGAGTCTTCTTGTACAACTACCTTGTTTATGAGAGTTGGGAAAAGTAACTAAATGGATATGACATCTACATTGTGCCTTGCAATGCATATTACACATCTCTACCAAACATGTTTCTCCCCACATATACTTGCGCTCTTGAATGAAAATTTCTTCACACTCTGAAACAAATTTCACATTTCTCATATTTTCATGTATGGTATTATGTAAGCCAAGATGACCCATTGGAAGCTGTAAAAAATAACCATCACAACACAAAAATTAATCTCAAAGGAAATCGAACTGACATAGAGAATATACCAACACGGAGGTATAAGATCATAACAAAATTACCTGTAATATCCTCTCCTCTCAAAAAATAGAAAGCTCTTTTTTTTTTGGAATGGACAATGAATTTAAGAGAACTTCCTAAAGTGTTCAAAGTAAGCATAAAAACTGAGGAATGGATAAGAAAACAAAGGATTTATCAATCACCTAGTAAATATTTCTTGTTTATTTCTGAATGGGATTCATCTGGCCTACGACTTAGTGACCTTCCAGTTATTGATAATTCCTTCTATGATAAACTCATGGATGCTTTCAAAAGTGCCTTAAAAAAGATAGGGGTATTCATCAAGCCTAGTGAAGGGTGTGATATGACTTCCTAACAAATTTAAATTCATACATATTTAGAGGTCATAACACAAATTTACAAATATCTCTATCGTTATAAATGGAAGCCAAATAACGATGTCTCCCTATATCCAAGATCGAGGACTTACCGGGTCTGTAACATGATTGAACATTAAGGAATCATTGAGTGTTTGAATCAGAATATTATCGTGCATATGGAGAAAAATTTTCAAACATTGGAGTAATGTATCTTGAAAATAAATTTGAACCTTAGAAATCCTCTCAAATTACCAGCTTACAAAAGCACTGGACATATCAATATTTGTTCTTGAATGAAACCTTCATTCTTGACAGCTTGCAACTGAAATAATTATTCAAAAGAGCATCAAAAACATTTCTTTGTACCAAATTATTATTGGATATCTGTAATTTACCTCCTTAAAAATATCAACAAATAAAATACATTAAATTATGATGAATCTCTTTGAATGTTCTTCCTACGAAGTAGATGAATAGTTTTTAGTTGAATACTCTTTGTCAATAATAATAATAATGGGTAAGAAACATAACATTATAGTGAGTGAAATAGTTCCCCGACGATGGGAAAAAGAAGATAGATGTATTGGGTAACATTTATTTATACCGAATTGTTCTTAGATATATTGAATTTTACTCCAAAATATTAGCCGATGAAAGGCATCAAATTGTGATGACTCCATTTGAATCTTCTACCTACAAAGTAGATGAACCATTTTAGTTGAATAATCTCTTTTAATACTAATAAGAATGGTAAGACACAAAACATTCCAGTGAGTGAATGGGTGAGCCAAAACCCTTAGCTCTAAACCCTGAGCCTTAAACCTTGAGCCCTAAACCCTAAACCCTAAACCCTGAGCCTTAAACCTTAAATCCTAAACCATGTGCCCTAAACCCTTAACCTTGATCCTTAAACCTTAAACCATAATCCCTAAACCCTAAACCATAAACCCTAAACCCTAATCAACCCTCAACCCTAAACCTTAAATCTTGAGCCCTAAACCCTAAACCCTAATCCCTAAACCCTAAACCCTAAATCCTAAACCCTAAACCTAAACCATAAATCCTTGAGCCACAAAACCTAAACCTTGAGCCATAAACTATAAACCCTAAATTATACCCTAAACCCTAAACCCTTAACAATTAACTCTAAACCCTAACCCTTGATGATAATCATGTCATGACTCTATCAATCTACCCAAATATCTCCAAAGAACAAGATAAAATGAGTGAGTCATGCCATCAAGATATTGTTATATAAAATAAGCTCATAATTATTTTTGGTTAACTAGCCCCTTTTTCCTCATTTTGTGCTTCAATCCGATTTTTCACATATTTAGAGCACTTAAGGTCCCTTGAAAGCATTTCCATCCAGATAGGAAATTTCTTCCCCTTTCCAAAAAGGTAAAGAAGTCATTCTAACTCCTTATATTTTGCAAGTTATGGGCCGGCAGGCCTCGGAAGGATTTTGTGCCAAATGCGGGCCGACGGGGCCTGGGGAAGACTTTTCACCAAAGGGATAATGTGGACCGGCGGGCTTGGGGAGATACTTTGGCACTTTGCACTTTTTGTAAAAAAAGAGCAATTTACAATTGTGAGCCCACGAGCCCGTGGGGAAATAAAAGAAAAAATGACTAAGGCCCTAAAGGACACGTGGCCATGTTTCAGTCAAAGCGGAAGGCGGGTTGCTAGAGGAACTTTGAATATTTTGGCTTTCTCTTGAAAGGGAGTAAATTCATAAAATGGGCCACAACTCAGTTAGGGACCAAAAAAAGTTACATGTTGAGCTAGCACCAAATGTTACATGTGGGGAGGTGGGCCGTCGGAGAAACTTTGGAAATTTTGAAAATTTAACAAAAAGTGCAGATTTGAAGGTGTGGGTCCACGAGCCCGTGAAAATTTTTCCACCAAATGCAAATTTCACAATTTTGGGCCATGGAGGGTTTTTTTCCAAAGTGAATTTTGGGCCCGTGTGTAGGGTTTTTTTGGCAAAAATATTTTCAGCCGAAATATTTTTCGCGGGTGATTTTCGAGCTTGTGGAGAAGTGGAAGGTTTTGTGATTTTTACAAATTTTTTTTCAAAAAATCATTGTTTATAAATTTGGGCCTGTGGATCCGCTTTGCAAAAATTGCATTTTCACCATTTTTGCACAGTGTCGATGCAAAATCTTCAGATGGCCATATCTTTTGACTAGAAGCTCGGTTTTGAGCAAGAGAAGACATTTTGGAAAGGGCTTCAACATCATCTACCATGGAAGATTAAAATATTATTTTTAGAAGGATTTGGTGGGTGGAAAATAGGAAAACATTTTCATTCCATTAATATGTGATCCAATTGCTTCAACTACACAGATTTGATTTGATCTGCCATTCTTCCTTCTCCAACGTGCCAAGCCGACATGGAGAATCACACTTGATAGATTATGTAGGTGGATTTGTAGGATTTATGGCTGGTGGTTGAGCTTTTTAAATCATTTTTCCCCATTTTCTTCTTCTCCTCTCATCGCTTCATCGATAAATGTAAGATCTTGGCTCATTTCAAAGTTGTTGATCATTTTTCCTCTCTCCCCCCTCTCTCTTTCTTCCCTAGGGACGAATGTGGAGTTTAAACCTCCTCTCTTTCTATGTAATGGAATTTTCTTACCTCTTTCCCGATAATGATGTCCTGTGTGAAATTCTGGAGCAATAAAATTTGTTTTGTGATGCATTTTGTCCATCCTTGGCTTATTTTGTTGTCTCTTCTCACCTCTCTTCATTGCAAGGTATTGTGTGCATACTTTTGGTGTCTATTGCAGGTTTTTGGAGCTATGTTTAAGGGGTTTGAAATGGTGTTCTATGTGAATCTTATCCTTATTATGTGATGCATCTTGTCCATCCTTTCCATTGCTCACTCTCTCTTTTTTAGGAAGTTGGATCTATGATCAACATTTTCCTTCTTTGTGTATCACCGCTTTAGTGTAGGTTTATTTTCTTGCATTCTCTCTCTCCCTATCTCCTTGGAAGGTTAGATTAGGATTAGAATAGTTTTCCTACACTGGAGTAGCTTGTGGTAGGTAGTTTAGGAAGAGGAACCAACCTTCTCTGGAGGATCATCTCAAGTTTGCAAGTCCCACATCTTGAGAGATGATCCAATGTTATGCAAATCACACCAATGCCCACTATCAAACAACAAATCCAAGAGACATATGGGGGTGTTGTGATTTTACACTAATAGTTATGGCACGCCCGGTGGGACAGGTTTGAAGCACCTTACCACTTCATTTTAGCAGTAGGTTGGTTTGTTCCTTTTAAAATTTCAGCTTTTGGAAGCATATGCAAAGCACATCTAGTGACTCCATCTGGTCAACAACCCATCCTCTGAGTTGCAGACTTTCCTTCCATCCATTTCCACCCATTATTTCTTTCCACATCTTTCATATTCTTCCATCCCATGAAGTTGTGCAATCATGACTTCATTCCCACAGTGGAATTCACACTTATAGCAACAACAATGCATTCCACCTCCAATGTACTTCTCAACTCCTCCAGATCAGCATTATGATCAGATCCATAACCAATATTCCTACCCATATGAACAATGCCAAAACTAGTTTGGCTATGGAGCTTATCAAAAGAAAGGGTTTGCATATGATGACAACAACTATGTGGAGAATGCAGATCTCTGGAGAAGATAAAAGAATGGAGGATGACATGGTTCAGTTAATGGCTAAAGCACAAATGAAAGCATTCAGGATTGGATGCATGGCACCTTGTCCATGGGAAGGCCCTTTTCTAAGACACTACAACCCTCAAAATAAGATTGACTTCATGGTTGAGATGTTGCCCCAACTTACACAGTGGACTAAGGAGATTGAGGCATATGAGCAAAGTGCGAGACAACCTTGTCAATGGGTAAGTTCCACCACCTCATAGTCTTGTTTTTTCTCCTTTCCAAACTATGTCTTTTCAGTCTAAGTGTCATAACTCAAGCTTCTTGCATGTTTCCCCAATTGTGGAATCCACTTCTCCATCTCCTAATCTTCCATCTCATCTAAATTCCTCTACCCTTTTCCCTTACAAACCATATTCCCCTCCACAAGAGCCAAAAACAATACCTTCACCTCCACCACAAATAATAGCAGAACCGGTTGAATCCCAACCTACCCCTCCTCTTGCTTTCCCAAATCCATGTTGGGAAGATGAAAATCAGACAACCAGTCAAGGAGAGAAGCAAAAGTAAGAGCCAAACAAAGAAGAAATGATTAGAAGCTTGGTCATCTTGGCTCTTAAATTTAGAATTGAAAAGATTCCCTTGTTGGTTAAGCCAGAGGAGGTCAAGGTTGAAGAGCTAGTGGTGGCCAAGGATGAGTTTGCATCAGTGGAACAAGAAGATCAACAATCTTTTGTTTTGAATGTAGTGTCCATGATGGCACTTTGTTTGAAAGATTTGATTATCATATTCCAACTGCACAATCAGTCAAAGAGGAGGAGTGCATTCCAGATATGGAGGAGAACCATATAGTTTTAGAGGCTTTGAGCACAAATAAGGCCATAGAAGAACCTTTAGTTCTTCCTCCCACTTCATCCCCTTTGAGCTCTAATGTTGAAGAAGAGTTTGATCTTTGAAACTTCATGTTTGAGGATGAGGAGAATCATGGTGAACAAGTTACAAATCAGGAGGACACCATGAGGGAGGTTGAGCACAAGCAGCAGGGAAACAAGGAGGCATATTATCTGTCTGACTTGGAGGATTTTTTGATGGAGAGGATCCTATTGAGATCACATCATTTTCTCCTCCTTCATCCACCTTCCAAGCACAAGAGTCCACTTCCATGGAGAGAGATTCAAATAAAACAACCTATATCTCATGACAACCCTCTGGAACCAAGGTTGGAGGATCTAAATCTTCCATGTTCTTCACAGGAGGAGGAAGGGAATAACGATGACACACATTGCATATCAATCATGAGGAAATAATTTCAGTTTTCTGCAGATGTGTAAGAAGAAGAAAATCAAATTGCAGACAACCCATCCATCCAAGAAGGTCTACAAAAAGACTCCTCCTTGGAGTTTAATTTCAAAGAAATGGGCACATCCATAGGACCATACCATGCCCAATCAGGTACTTGGCTTCATTAGAGCCAAGGGAGAAGCCACAACCAGTCATGCTTACTCCTGAACATGAGGATGAGTTTCAAAGCACCAAGGGTCACCATCAACACCTCTAGGAGTCTAATGTCAATCAACTTGAGGAGGTATTTTCAATTGATGTTGATACTTTGGTTATTTGGGTGGAGGATTGGCCTCTTGTCAAGTTTTTCACCCATACCAACAGCCATGTTCAACTCTAAATCATTTTCATGGCCTCCTATTTTGAGAAAGGGAAGCTACTTCTCCCTGCTCGATTATAGGATTTGTTTGAGTTCCCTTTGCTTCTAGTTAGAGTAGAGTAGGTAGGTTTTATTTCAGCATAAGAAGTGCTTGTGCACACTTTGCATATCCCATTTGGGGTATGTATGATTTCCATTTTGTATATAGTGTGTTTTGGTGTTTTGTTGCTCTTGCATGGTTCATTAGAGGTGAAGCATTTGGTGAGATCAGCTATGGTTCTAGTGGTGTTCCAAGTGACTCAGGGGTTAGATTTTCAAAGTTCAGATCAAAATTGTGTTTATCAAGCTTGACTCCATGCCCAATGATGCATCAAGGCCAATCATGACTCCATCTAGTAGGCATATGTCCCCTATGAGTCACCAAATTGTTATCCAAAATAAGCTCATACTTATTTTTGGTTAACTAGCCCCTTTTTCATCCTTTTGTGCTTCAATCTAATTTTTCACATATTTCAAACACTTAAGGTCCCCTGAAAGCATTTCCATTAGATAGGAAATTTCTTTCCCTTTCCAAAAAGGTAAAGAAGTCCTTCTAACTCCTTATATTTTGTAAGTTATGAGACCAACGGGCCTTGGAAGGATTTTGTGCCAAATGCAGGCCAACAGGCCTAGGGAAGACTTTTTGCCAAAGGGAGAATGCAGACCGTGGGCATGGGGAGATACTTTGGCACTTTGTGCTTTTTGCAAAAAAGTGTAATTTACAATTGCAAGCCTGCGATCCCATGGAGAAATAAAATAAAAAATGTCTAAGGCCCGCAAAGGACACGTGGCTATGTTTTAGGTCAAATAAGGAAGGCAGGTTGCCGGAGGAACTTTGAATATTTTGGGTTTCTCTTGAAAAAGAGTAAAGTCATAAAATGGGCTGTAACTCTGCCAGGGATGAGAAAAGTTACATGTTGAGCTAGCACCGATGTTACATGCGGGGAGGCGGGCCATCAGAGAAAATTTGGAAAATTTGCAACTTTTGTAAAAAGTGCAGTTTCCAGGTGTGGGCCCGCGAGCCTGTGGAATGTTTTCCGCCAAATGCAAAGTTCACAATTCCGGGCTTGTGGAGGGTTTTTTGCCAAAGTGAATTTTGGGCCCGTGGAGGTTTTTGGAAAAAGTGATTTTCGAGCCAAAAGGTTTTTTTCCCAAGGGTGATTTTCGAGCCTGCGTAGCAGCGGGAGGTTTTGTGATTTTTTCAACGTTTTGCAAAAGCATTGTTTGTAAATTTGGGTCCGCGGATCCACTTTGCAAAAATTGCATTTTTGCCATTTTTGCATAGTGTTGATGCAAAATCTTCAGACGGCCATATCTTTTGATTGGAAGCTCGATTTTGAGCAAGAGAAGACTTTTTGGAAAGGGCTCGACATCCTCTACAACCATGGAAGACTTAAAATATTATTTTAAAATTATTTGGTGGGTGAAAAATAGAAAAACTGTATTTCATGCCATTAATATGTTATCTGATTGCTTCAACTACCAAGATTTGATTTGATCTACCATTCTTCCTTCTCCAATGCACCAAGCCAACATGGAGAATCACACTTGATAGATTGTAGGTGGATTTGTAGGGATTTATGGCTGGTGGTTGAGCTTTCAAATCATTCCCCCATTTTCTTCTTCTCCTCTCATCGCTTCATTGATAAATGTAAGAGCTTGGCTCATTTCAAAGTTGTTGATCATTTTTCCTCTCTCCCCCCTCTCTCTCTTTCTTCCACAGGGTCGAATGTGGAGTTTAAACCTCCTCCCTTACTATGTAATAATGGCATTTTATTTCCTCTTTCCTGATAATGATGTACTGTGTGAACTTCTGGAGAAATAAAATCTATTTTGTGATGCATTTTGTCCATCCTTGGCTTATTTTTTTGTCTCTTCTCATCTCTCTTCATTACATGGTATTATGTGCATACTTCTATGTCTATTGCAGGTTTTTTGGAGACTGTGTTTAATGGGTTAGAAATGGTGATCTGTGTGAATCTTATCCTTGTTATGTGATGCATCTTTTCCATCCTTTCCATTTTGCTCACCTCTCTCTTTTTTAGGTAGTTGGTCTGTGATCAACATTTTCCTTCTTTGGTGTATCACCACTTTAGTGTAGGTTTATTTTCTTGCATTCTCTCTCTCTCTCCTATCTCCTTGGAAGGTTAGATTAGGATTAGAATAGTTTTCCTTCATTAGAGTAGCTTGTGGCAGGTAGTTTAGGAAGAGGAACCAACCTTCTCTTGAGGATCATCTCAAGTTTGCAATTCCCACAACTTGAGAGATGATCCAATGTTATGCAAATCACACTTTGGATGTCCTCTATCAAACAACATGATTTGAGAGACATCTACGGGTCTTGTGATTTTGCACTAACAGATATCTAGAACCATCATGTGTGAAGTATTAAGATATCATCTATCTCAATGAGATACATATGAGAAAGGACATGTATGAGACTTTTGAATTTGATTACATGAAATAATGATTTTAGAGCCGGGAATGATGAAGGGATGACCCTAAACCTTGATCCCTAAACCATAAATCCTAAACCTTAAGCCCTAAATGCTAAATCCTAAACCCTAAAACCTAAAACCTTAATCGCGAGTCCTTAATGTTAAACCCTAAACCCTAAAAACTAAATCCTAAACCCTAAACCTTGACTCCCAAACCCTAAACCATAAACCATAAACATTAAATTTTAAACCCTAAACCCTAAACCCTAAACATTAAACCCTAAACCATGATCCCTAAACACTAAACCCTAAACCTTGAACTCTACTACCTAGAACCTTAAGCCTTAACCCCCTAAGACCTAAAACCTAAACCCTAAACCCAAAATAATAAACCCTAAACCTTGAACACTAAACCCTAAACCCTAAACCTTGAGCCCTGAGCCCTTAGCCCTAAACACTAAACACTAATTCCAGATCCCTAAGCTCTAACCCCTAAACCTCATATATTTCCAAGTAGGTATCATGAGTGAGTTCATCTTTTTTAAATCAATATTAAAACCATATTTCCTAGTCTCGTGCCTAGAACCATCATTGAGTTTGCTTGTAAAACTACATTGTTTATGAGTTGGGAAAAGTAACTAAATGGATATGACATCTACATTGTGCCTTCTGATGCATATTACACATCTCTACCAAACATGTTTCTCCCTATATATACTTGCACTCTTGAATGGAAAATTCTTCACACTCGAAAAATGTTTCACATTTCTCATATTTCCATGTATGGTATTATGTAAGCCAAGATGACCCATTGGAAGATGGAAAAATAACCATCACAACACAAAAATTAATCTCAAAGGAAATGGAACTGACATAGAAAATATATGTACACGGAGGTGTAACATCATAACCAAATTATCTCGCATTATCCTCTCCTCTCAAAAATAGAAATCTCTTCTTTTACATCAAATGGATAGAAAATTTGAGAACTTCTTGAATTGTTCAAAATAAGAATAAAGCAACTGGGGAATGGCTAAGAACACAAAGGGGTTATTGATCACCTAGTAAATATTTCTTGTTTTGTTCTAAATGGGAGTCATCTAACCTACGATTTAGTGACCTTCCAATCATTGATAATTCCTTCTATAATAAACTCATGGATGCTTTCAAAAGTTCCTTAAAAAAGATATGTGTATTCATCAAGCCTAGTGAAGGGTGTGATGTGACTTCCAAACAACTTGAAATTTATATAGATTTAGAGGTCATAACAAGAATTTACAAATATATTTATCACTATAAATGGAAGCCAAGTAATGATGTCTCCCTATATCCAAGGATCGAGGACTATCAAGGTCTATGACAAGATTGGACATTCGGGAATCATTGAGTGTCCGAATCAGAATCAAGCATTCGTTGCATTTGAGAAACATTTTCAAACATTGGAGTAATGCATCTTGGAAAATACACTTGAACCTCAAAAATCCTCTCAAATTACCATCTTACACAAGCATTGAACATATCAAGCTTTGTTCTTCGAATGAAAGATTCATTCCTAATATATTATAACTGAAATAATTATTCAAAAGAGTGTCAAAACATTTCTTTGTACAGACTAAATTTTTCAGATATCTAGAATTTCCCTCCTTCAAAATATCAACATATGGAAGAAATCAAATTCGATGACTCTCCTTGAATGTTCTACCTATAGTAGATGAACCCTTTTCAGTTGAATACTCTCTATCAATAATAATAAGAATGGGTAAGACACAAAACATTACAATGAGTGAAATAGTTCCCATGCGATGGGAAAAAGAAGATAGATGTATTGGGTAACATTTCTTTATACCGAATTGTTCTTAGATATCTTAATTTTCCTCCTTCAAAATATCAGTAGATGAAAGGCATCAAATTGTGATGACTCCCTTTGAATGTTCTACCTATGAAGAAGATGAACCATTTTTAGTTGAATACTCTTTTTCAATACTAATAAGAATGGGTAAGACACAAAACATTACAGTGAGTGAATGGGTGATCCTAAACCCTGAGCCTTAAATCCTAACCCCTAAATCTTAACCCCTAAAATCTAAACCTTGAGCCTTATATCTTAAATCCTAAACCATGTTCCCTAAACCCTTAATCTTGATCCTTAAACCTTAAACTATAATCCCTAAACCATAAACTATAAACCCTAAATCCCATTAACCCTCAACCCTAAACCTTAAATCTTGAGCCCTAAAACCTAAACCTCAAACTATAAACCCTAAACCCTAAAACCTAAACCATAAAACTTGAGCCACAAAACCTAAACCCTGAGCCCTAAATCGTAAACCGTAAACCCCGAACCCTCAACCCTAAATTATATACCCTAAACCCTAAACCCTAAACCCTAAACTCTAAACCCTAACCCTTGATGATAATCATATCCTGACTCTATCATTATACCAAAATCTCTCCAAAGAAGAAGATAAAATTTGCTAGTCATGCCACTAAGGTATCTAAGACTGTCATGTGTGAAGTATTAAGGCATCATATATCTCCATGAGATACACAAGAGAAAATACATGTATGATAATATTGAATTTGATTCCATGAAAGGATGATTTTAGAGCCAGGAAAGGTGAAGGGATGATCTTTATATGGAATACCATATTTCTAAGAATGAGCAATCATTTGAGTTCGCTTGATGCAATTCACTTAGTACTATTCATAAAAATTCATTCAACACCTAGTAGTGTGATCAAACCTTTGGAGGAGGCACATTACAATCTCCTCATTTTTTCCATAGGGTAGAATCCAATTTAGGGAGAAATCCTCTATCTAAAAAGTGAGTATCTCATTTTAGTAAGAAGTAGACAAGCATGATAGAGAGCTAATTCATGGTCAATAAAGTCAATTATGGAATGATTTCAAAATTAGTACCAATTCAAGCAGTGGTAGGGCCAAAATTTAATCTAGAAGGTTAAAAACCTACAAAACGACTATATGTTTTTGTAAAACAAAGACTGACTACAATATATATGGCCTGAAAGTTTTAGGTCATTGTTAAAATTCTGAAAATATGTAAGTACTGACCATATTAGATTTTGAAAACTATCTTCTATATTATAATCATGAGCTACGGACCACTTTCATCAAAGTGTGAGTGACCCTAACTTCTTATATTTACTAAACTAAACTTACAGTATAAGATTTATTTGATTATTTCTATATACTTAACATTTATTTCAGTAAATATGGCTCCTTCAATATCCTTCAGGCCCTCCTAAAATCATATTTCTAAAAATGCGTAGGCATTTTATAGCACTAGAAACATGTACACATTATAGGTTCGTGAATTCCTGAGCCTAGGAAAACATAACGTGATCACATTTTGTTCATTTTTAATTTTTTTCCACTTTTGGCCCCACAACTTGGTGCACTTACCCTAATCAATTTCATTCATGTGTGCCTTTTACATAACATCCAAACCGATATCATCATTCGAACCAGAATATGTCTCATTGTGTTATGCATTATTAGAGGTTTTTATAGAATTCATTGTTGTGTTTCCCCTTGATTGGCCTTGTACATTCTTAAGTGATCAGATGTGGTGTGTAATTTTTCATTCTTGATTGGTGATAGTTCTATGGCAGGTTACACAATACTAGGATGTAATTCTACCACTAAGATTGGTTCTTCAAAGGATTTATGTCATTCTTATCCTCTTATTGAATAGGTGTCTCTTGTATTGTTGTAGAAGTTGCACCATTTGATATTTTATTATGTTCACCAGACATAAATGTATCACCTTTAGGAACCCAGTTAGAGTTGAAATTTTGAGATGAATGTGTAGGAAAATGTTATGTAGCAAATGAAATAAAGCCTTGTACTTAAGTTGTTGGATATTTCATTTTAAAGCATAGAAATCATTATCACAATGTCCATTTAATCCATCATAATTGTAAAATGCTTGACCTTTGAATTTTTGTAAGCCGATAGAAAGGGTAACGATAAGTAGGTAACAGATTAATTAATTGATTATTGAGTAGATTAGATAAAATATCATGTTATCTAGTATGTTGTTCAAATTGAAGAGGTGTTTTCTATTGTATTAATTTTACTTCAATTGCATGGGCACATGTATGATGTGTAAATAAATTATTTTCAATGGGATTAGAACTAGATTGATCATGATTTGTAACGATACAATGAATATACACCTTGGAATAATTTTTTAGATGCATTATCTCACACTTGAGTAATGTGATCTCAGTATTTATAGCCTGAAATTTATCTTGATAAGCATGATGTAAAGCTTGCATCGAATCTAAGATAGCCATTTGAAATGTGGATTAATTACTGAAATACAAACCAAACTTGAATTCACATGGGAAGGTGTAGTATTATCATCGGAGCTTGATTTTGTGCACTAGTTTTGTGAGAGTATCTTTACATGTTGGGTGACGTTGAAGTAAATGATACAAGGATACTTTAGAAACTATGGCATGGGCCATGATGGTATAAAAAAGGATATATAAAAATCTAAGTAGATAGAAAAGAATAAAGATTAGATATAGACGGCTAAAAATCGGAGACCATGGGGATAAGACCCAAAAAGTGATGTTGAGAAAAAAGTGACCTTCATCAAATGAATACAATGACCTTATATATAAATATTATTTGAATTTTACATAATGAAAATAGGTATTTTGGAATCTAATTATGCAAATTAACAACCTCCAAGGGATTTTTTCAAAAGTGTATATTTTTCTAATTATACCCTAATTACTAAATTAGTATTATTAAATTTTCAAATAGTGTGGAAAAATAGAAAAAACAAAAAGAGGTTTTTGTGAAATATGTATAATTAAAAATCATACTTAAAGGAATTTTAAAATAGAGTCGTTATGCTCGATATCTAAAATAAAATGTAAATTTCAAATTAATAGCCCTAAAGTGACCCAAAGGGTAGAACCGCCATGAAACCCTATGAAAGTTTTTATAAACCAAATATATGGAAGATGATAGATGAAAATCAGGCATGGATCTTAAGATAAATTACATATAAGAACCCTAAGGAGACTAGGGCTTTGAGACTAATAGGCCTTATACATAAGGAGCTAAGAATATCCTAAATTTTGTTAACGGTTTGATCAAAAGTAGGATCACCAAATTCTTTACCCTAAATTAAATTCCTAGTTCATTTTAATTAGGTGTTGAATATATTATTAGAATTTATTAGAGATATTAGAACAAAAATGATGTGATATAAATAGTAAATCAGATTCAGAACTTGGATCAAATAAGAAATATTACAATACACCACTTAACCTAAAAACAATCAAAGTACAAAACAACAATATCAAAGCATTTAACTTGGCATAACTGATTTCTAGAAATATTTATGACTATGTAGAACATAAACTAGGAGAATTGAACATGGGAAACCCTAAAAAATTGGACTAGAATTGAAATTTTGATGAGGTTGGGGTTATACAACATAGTTAGGAATGTGTCATATGATCCATGACATTTTCTATAGTCTTGGACCTGCTCTAAGATAACTTTTGTAACTTTCTGGGTTTTTCACTTTCGTAGATTTGTCTTTTGCTATCAAACCCTATTTTTCACACATGTAGTGAAGTTTTTGTGTGATCTAACCATCATATTAAACCCTAGCCATGGATGAAGAGTCCTATAATACAGACATTAGAAGGGTTGTGGGCACCCCCATCCACCACTAATGTTGTAATTACTCTGAAGAGGCATCAAACCACACATCGTTCTCCACCTAGCATGTGATATCTAGATAGATCAAGTAAATTTAGCAATTATTTTGACCATACATGCTTTGACTCGAATCTTGCTAAAAACACTTAGAAAGAGGATGTTTAGATGGTTGTAGATAATACATATGGTTGTCTTGACCTAGTTTGTTGAATCAAATATGATGTAAATGTTGCCTTAATAAATTTAGATGTGAACTTAAGTTGAAATTTGATGGGGCCTCTAAGGGGACCCCGGGATCATGGCAGGGGGAGGAGTGATACGGGATCATAAAGGTAGTCCATTCATACATGATCTTTGGGAAAATGGGAATTCAAACCAATCATTTTGCCAAAGCATTATCTCGCTTTATGGGGCCCGAGAATTACCCGACTCAAAATATCCGAACCTCATTATCAAGGGGACTCCCTGAATATCATTAATCACCTTAAATAGTGCTCACCTCCAAGTTGGAGCATCAAGGATTTTATCTCAGAGTCCATAAGTATATGTCAAACATTCAATAACATTCGGATCATGCATACTTACCGGGAGGGTAATAAGTTGGTAGATGCACTGGCTAATTATGGCATTAATGTTAACCACATTGTTTGGGATAATAATAGCATTCCTAAGTAGCATCCAAGTGGATCTCTATACGCATGCAATTTCTTGATTTGAGTTATGATTATTGGGTGTGGATCAGTATCAATAAAACTCCCACACGTGTTGATTTAAAAACTAAGATTATGTAAATCTTGTCGAATAATCAAGATAGTGTGAAGTATATGGGAAAGTTCAAGTGGAGTCACATAGATATGAAAATCACACATGCGGGTAGCACTGTGCTATCTACAATATGGGTACATGACTCCACGGATCCCGAAGACAATAAAAATGTAATTGATGATAGGGAGTGGGCTAGCAAAAAGGCCATAATTCCCACATGCGAACTTCCACAGGCTCAGATCAGCAGTCACGCGGATGTTCGTGGGAAAAGCAACGGCTCTCATATTCAGCATTGTGCGGATTACAACAAGAAAAGCAGCGCACAAGCTTCAGCGCTCTCAAGGATTTTAGAATTTGTTATAAGCAATTAAGCACACAAGAAGATGAGGGGTCCCCTTGCCAAATTGAGCCTAGTGCGAACCCAGATCGGGAAGGATAATATAGAGCTCTGGAGTATTCTCAAAGTGCGGAGGCATCAACAACTTCATGGAGAAGGTTCAGGGCCACGATCAAAGCATCTCAGTGCGTTTTGCAAAGGATTGGAAGGAGCGAATGTGGATTATGGGGGCAAAAGATCTTGGTCAACGAGGAGCTTATTGCTGAAGCGACTGGCCTTGGCATGGAGGGCTACCATTTTTTTAACAAAAGGGTCAACAAAGAAGCTGAAGAGAGGAGATTTGTGGAGGGAACTGAGAAGCTGATCTTTGTTACCACGGGCCTACTTGTTAGCTTGATCCCTCCACCTTATGATGAGGTTACACGCATGATGATACGCTTCATTTCTTTGGAAGGGAGGTTTGTCACAATACCTGCAAAGCATCTTATCTTCCTCAACCACTTCCACAGGAATCACACGGTATGTTTCCCCCATTATTTGCTTAACTCTCTTGAGCGCTCCATTTTGGAGTTTCAAAAGCATACCCGGTGGTTCCTTTACACCAGGGGCTTATTTTATTGCTGCATAAATTATGTCTTCTTCGGTATCCTGGTCTCCCTTCCTCCCCTAGCTCCGTTCCCCCTCTGCCTGGTTCAGCTGCCGCTAGCCCCATCTCTCCACATTTTGTCCCCACCACTTTGCTGTCACCCCTCTTCCGGTCATCCAGGCTTCATCTTCCATTCCCCTACTTGCTTCTCCCGCCTCCCTTCGCTTCCACCTCGCCAGCCGATTACTGTGTCCTCTAGAAGGCTTAACATCGATACCCTCGCTGGGGAAGGGTCCTCAAGAAATTGAAATCGCACATGACCTCCCCGAATATTAGCAGGTGCTAGTCCCCGAGATGTGCATATGGAGAGCTCTACAAAAAGGCTAGAAGCCCTGAAGGCGATATGAAGTCATGTTGAAGGAAGAGATTAAGAACTTGGCAAAGCATAAAGGTAAGAGGAAGAAGGAGGAGGAGGTGGCTATTGATAACAGCTAGATTGAAGATATTTACAAGAAGCTGAATTCCTTAGACTCCGGTTAGGGAAGGCCAAGACTCGTCATGACTATAATATGGCCATTTTTAGTGCGATTGAAGAGTTCATTGAGCAGCATGTCCAAAGTGTCTCCAATCTCAGCTGGAGTTCCGACAACACTTTGGGGCACTGATAAGGAAAGCAAAAGGACCATTGATCAGCTGGATAAGACTGACACTGCCCACATGACAACTTTGGCAATGTTCAAATCTTGGCAGAACATCAAATCCAACATCGAAAAAGTTGCCAAGAAGTAATTGTGGGTGCTTTAGCTGCACTTATATGTATTTATTGCTTTTTTTTGTGGTCTCTTTTCTTGCTTTATTACAGATTTTTTTGTTGTTTTTGTTTTGTTGGGGTAGCTATTTTTTGGCTACTTTGGGCTTCATTGTCACACTTGGATTCTGATCCTTTTTATTCTGGTTTTATTTCCTATTCTGGCTCCTAGGCCCTCTTTTGTTCACAAGGGTATAGTCCCTTTCAAAAAACTATTTGCCAATAATAAAAAAACTTTAGATGTGACAATGCAATATTTAGAGAGCTTTGGATGCCTTTTAAAGTGTACGAATTGAATGTTGTAGTACATTTCTCTTAGGAGTTCCAAATTATTAAATGAGGTGGTGTTTTGTGTTTATATAGCGTTCCTTAGATTATTTTTCCTAGAATGGACGACTCAAACAAAGTATAAAACTAAACAAAATATTTCAAAATGAAAGTCTAGTGGAAAGACATGTCGGTTCAAGACCATACAAAGAAGTTAGAACCGTAAGGTATGGCCATGACCAGATCATGACGGTCCAATACATGAGAAGGGACCATGTTGAATGAGATTTGAACCGGTAAATTGATATTTTAATATAGATTTCATGTATTGAATTCTCGGATGTCTTGTTATGTAAGTTTATAAAGATAAACAAGGTAAACAATGGACCTCGTAAAGTGATAACCGGAATGGAGAAATAGAAATAATCATAACAAAAGTGCATAGTCAAATCAATGGTTACCAACGTGCACAAATTAAATATAATTTTATATAAGTATAATCAATTTAATTTAATTATGACGCCACTTTTGTATCCTTATAAAAATGGCATCATAATTTCAATGAATTTTTACATCTCATATCAAAATACTAAGATGAATTTATGTAAAAAACAACTCAAAATACGTAACTAAAAATGAGATGAAAGATTTATCTACCAATTTTTCCAAGAAAATCCTCAAAAAAATTATTTTAAAAAAATGAAACAAATATATAAGAGATATTCAAACCCTCGTAACATCATTTGGGATGATGAAGAGCAAACATACTATATTTAGAAAAATGGTAGGAAATATGTGTCATAAGCCATCCACCTTTGGTAGAAAACACAAGGTTTAAGGAAAATAATAGTTTTATGGTTTAAAAATCCTATTTATTAGTTTTCCCATGTTTCTTTTATCAAGGCGGGAGCAAGGGCTATACTTTAACACACAAGTTTCTATATGGGAAAAAAGATGGGTATCCATAGAAGGGGGATAAATTCAAATGAGGACAATGTTGATAAAGATAATGTAAAGTATGAACTTGTGAACCATCTCATACCTTCATAGTAGAATCGAGGAGATTTCAATGTTTTTTTACAATGATATGGTTGGATTCTCGAGACACTTTTAAATTATGGATAATTTAATTTAATTTAATTTAAAATTACTGTCCAGAAGTAACCAAAAAGGTTAAAGGGACTACAAGAGGAGCAAAGAGAACAAGACAATGCATGAAGGAAAAAAACAAATACAAAACAAAATACAAGAAGCAACAGGAAAGACACAGGATGCAACAAGTCTATGTGCCATGCTTAAGAGGTTCTATGCCTAGTAGATCATGACTGTTGTGTGAATTCATGTGCCCATTTATGCCTCCGGTGTTGTGTAGAAAGATGAAGGAATGCATTAATATTCTCGGGACCCAAGGCTACCATTATGATGCTTGAGGAGGCCATGTCTATGTTGGGTCATCTCCCGATAAATAAAGCTACACACCTCTGGCATTTGTAATGAATAAGGGCACGTAATGAGCCTTGAGTTTCTCGAAAGAGATAATAGTACTCGCCACGAATCTCATAGTACACAGGAAAATGAAATTTAAAGTGTCGCTCTGATTCAGTTCATTGTTGCAAATTGTGCAAGTGCGTTGGTCTCTAAGAATGTAGTGCTCTGTCTCCATGTGAAGCTGATGAGAGTAAACTCATAGTTGACCGAAGGGGAATCTCAAACTAAGTGGGAACCTAGGGGGAATGACATGTTCATATTCAATTTGGAGATAATGCTCAAAATAGTGGTGCATTTTTGTTGGAAATGGTTCTAATGGTTCAATCCATGTTGATTTTATGTAAGCTTTGAGACCTCCTCTCTAATTACTCTATGAATTTCCCTTCTAGGCATGTGGGGAGAATTAATAGAGAATGTGAGAGGAGGAAGGTGATTAATATCCAATCTGATGTTTTGAAGGAAAGTTGTACAATGTGCATACCAAGTGGTTTGGATCCCCAATTCACATAGCCTCATGGATGATTGAAGACCCTTGAAGGGGTATCGATTCTTCCCAATTGGTGTATTTGCCATACATCTTAGTCTATGGAGTAGCATCACAAGATGGAATATAGTTGAGATTCATAGAGGGTGCGTGCCAAACTCAGCCAAGATGATTGCATGTGGAAGTGAGCATTTTTCCCGGAGAGTCCTGGATAGTATGGAGATGAGTACCCTATCAACACGAGCCCAACTAATGTGCCAAAGACTAGGGCCCCAAATCTCACAACCATACAACACTATAGGTGTCACTAGAGTTTGGAAAATACGTAATTTTGCGTTGGCATCTTAAAATTGAAGCTGGAAACATTGTCTCTCAAGTGTATTAAGGGTTGCATAACCTTTACATAATCTCTCTTCTGTTGCATGAAGCATGTTCAAAGGAGGGCCCGTGAAAGTCACTCCAAGATAAGTGTAAGAGGAGACCACTTCCACCAAGTGTCCTTTGTACATGAGGTTAGTTGCATGGGAAACCCTCTTGGTTGTATTAAATACCACGACATTATTTCCCTTTAAGTTCACTTGTAAACCATGAGTATCACAAAAAGAGATTAAGATGTCAAGGTGTCATTGTAGGCCTGCAATGATATGTGACATGAGAATGATTTCATCCACAAATAATAAAATAGCAATGATGATATCATATAAAAAACAACCGTCATTTCTAAGACCAGAATTTACAATGATGAGCTCTAGTTCACAATGTAGAGACCAAATAGAGTAGGAGAAAGTGGGCAGCCTTGTTTAACAAAGATGATGCTAATGATATCACTGTATAACCAGTAGGAGTTCGGACTTGGCCAACCACCTTTTCATGAGTGTCATCACAAGAAGAACCAAATGCTCGGAATTTGGAGGTCAAGAAGTCATTGGATTAGAAGGTGTCTAGGTACGGTATCAAATTCCTTTTGAAAGTCAAAAACAAAAATAAACCTTACACTTTCTGGCCCCTGCTTCTTCAATTTTGGCTCTAAGAGTTAAGGCATGGTCTATTGTTCATTGATCCCATATGAACCCTACTTGTCCTTTCACACGGAGTTTCTTGGATTCAACAAATGTGGAAATCAAATCATCTATCACTCGTAGCAAATAACTTTCTAAAAGTATGCCCACTCATGATGGTTCTATAATTATTTGGCTCTTGTTGACTCCCTAATTTAAATATGGGGCAGATGATGTGAGACATCCATGCTTGTGGGAATCCATAGGAAGCCACTAGATTAAACAGATCAGCAATGTGCATTACTAAGAGTTTTGGACTGTGGTGAAGAAATTCAACTTTCAAGTTATCTATATCTCTAATTTCCTTGCCTGAAGTTTGAAGATAGCTCGTAACACCATACGGTCTGTGAAGAGAATTTTACCCTATCACCTGTTCTCTACTGAAATTGAAACTTGATTGGGGACGTTGTAGAGAGAGGATGTGTAGTTGAACCATGTATCTATGTCCTGTATAACACATGAGGATTTTCTTGGGAGGAAAGTTTGCCAAAAATACTTCACTTTAAACCTCAACATGTTGAGTGTGTCCCTTTCTTTCTTGTGGATATATAACCTCTTCTTTTTCCATAGGATCTGATGGTACATTTTTTGGGCTGACTTCTTCCTATAAGGGTGTTGGCGAATGATGCGAGTCACAAGCTTGTGGAGGGATCTACAACTACTATCAAACCAGACATTCCGGGTGCAATGGCCAAGTGGGACACTGGTGGGATGATTACAAGTGGAATGGGGAAAGGATTGGAGAATTATATTCCAAATTGTTATGGGGGAGATATTCAACACTTGCCATTGGGCATTAGATAGAATTTATATCTTGAAGGTTGGTTGTCAAGTTTTGGTATAAATATCATCAAAATCATAGTCGAAGGAGATATGGGTGGAAGACCGGCAAGTATAAGAGGTGATATGTGTAGCCCCAAGAGTGGGGAGTATGATCTTAAAAGAGATAGGTGCATGGTCTGCAAGGGGTGGGAGAGGTTCCACACAAATATTGGAGATGGATGACTGCAAAGTAATGTTGCTCATGGCATAATCCACCACACTGGCACCACCAGCATGAGGATAGCAGGTGGAAGCCCCAAACCCAGAAAACAAGAAGGCCCATTCAACACTATCAAGTCGTGAGATTCCCCAAATATAATTAAATGTCTTCCATAAGGTGAAATGGAATGATCAGCTAATTGCCTATAACACATAAGTCCATATATTAGGTCTCCATTTAGATATTTTAAAGAGTTTGTGAATTCACGTTCGAGGTCATCGAAGTGTTGAGTGTGTATGGGTGGTAAATAATGTATAAATTTTAGTGGTACATTATGTTGGAAAATATAAATATCATGTAAACTTAAGAAGAGACTTAAATCAAATAGATTTAATGTAAAAATAAATATCAATTTTATTAGAGTGTAAATAATAATAAAAATATAAGAAAAAAATATGGGTTTATTTTGGGACTATTCTTTTAGATAAAAAATAATAAAGATCCTTTTTATTGCATATAATCATAGTATTTAAAGAGTCCATTATATGAAATTTTTATTAGAGTAATAATGTAATTGAATATTTACTATAATAATAATAAAATTAAATTACCAATGATTTTATTCTTCACTAAAGTAAAATATTTGTTGCTTATTAAAAATAGAGAAATTTACAATGTATTGATTGGAGTAAAAATAATTATTATAAATTACGCGTATGTCAAATATGGATAAAAATTGGCCCAAACCACATACCGAAATAACATAAAGGGTCGACCGGTTTTTTACCACATAACAAAAACCTAAACAAGAGTCTCAATATGACTAGTCCTTGCCTAAGTGTTTCTAATAAAAATGAGTTTCTTAATATTTTTGATAAATCATGTGCTTAGCTTATCAGCTCATAACATTGACCATCGTCTTTTTCACTTGAAATAATTTTAGAAAAAAAAATATACAATACTTAAAAATGAACTTATTTGGAACCCTAATTGGGCCTTGTAAGTCTAGGTCTAGGATTTATTTAATTCTACATACTTATCTACCTTCAAAACCAATTGTAAAATTAAATGTTGGCTTATAAAACTGCTCGTCCAAGAAAATGGAAGCTTCTCGAGTATGGGAATTTGGAATAGAATAGTTGGAGTTGCCATGTGGCCCGTGGGCGTAGAGAAGAAAACGTGCATTATTGAGTATCTTAGCTAAAATATCATTGTATCTAGTATGTTGTTCAAATTGAAGAGGTGCTTTCTATTGTATTAATTTTACTTCAATTGTATGGGCACGTGTATGATGTGTAAATAAATTATTTTCAATGGGATTAGAACTAGATTGATCATGATTTGTAACAATACAATGAATATACACCTTGGAATAATTTTTTAGATGCATTATCTCACACTTGAGTGATGTGATCTCAGTATTTATAGCCTAAAATTTATCTTAATAAGCATGTTGTAAAGCTTGCATAGACTCTAAGATAGCCATTTGAAATGTGGATTGATTACTAGTAGATGGATTTGAAATACAGACCAAACTTGAATTCACATGGGAAGGTGTAGTATTATCATCAGAGCTTGATTTTGTGCACTAGTTTTGTGAGAGTATCTTTACATGCTGGGTGACGTTGAAGTAAATGATACAAGGAGACTATGGAAACTATGGCATGGGCCATGATGGTATAAAAAAGGATATATAAAAATCCAAGTAGATAGAAAATAATAGATATTAGCATATAGAGGGCCGACAATCAGGAGACCATGGGGATAAGACCCAAAAAGTGATGTTGAGAAAAAAGTGACCTTCATCAAATGAATATAATGACCATATATATAAATATTATTTGAATTTTACATAACGAAAATAGGTATTCTGGAATCTAATTATGCAAATTAACAACCTCCTAGGGATTTTTTCAAAAGTGTATATTTTTCTAATTATACCCTAATTACTGAAATTAGTATTATTAAATTTTCAAAAAATGTAGAAAAATAGAAAAAACAAAAAGAGGTTTTTGTGAAATATGTATAATTAAAAAACATCCTTAAAGGAATTTGAAAATAGAGTCGTTATGCTCAATATCTAAAATAAAATGTAAATTTCAAATTAATAGCCCTAGAAAGTGACCCAAAGGGTAGAACCGACCATGAAACCCTATGAACGTTTTTATAAACCAAATATATGGAAGATGATAGATGAAAATCAGGCATGGATCTTAAGATAAATTGCATATAAGAACCCTAAGGAAACTAGGGTTTTGAGACTAATAGGCCTTATACACAATGAGCTAAGAAGATCCTAAATTTTGATAACGGTTTGATCAAAAGTAGGATCACCAAACTCTTTACCCTAAATTAAATTCCTAGTTCATTTTAATTAGGTATTGAATATATTATTAGAATTTATTAGAGATATTAGAACAAGAATGATGCAATATAAATAGTAAATCAGATTCAGAACTTGGATCAAATAAGAAATATTACAATACACCACTTAACCTAACAAACAATTGAAAGTACAAAACAATGGTATCGAAGCATTTAACTTGGCACAACTTATTTCGAGAAATATTTATGACTATGTAGAACATAAACTAGGAGAAATGAACATGGGAAACCCTAACAAATTGGACTAGAATTGAAATTTTGATGAGGTTGGGGTTGTACAACATAGTTAGGAATGTGCCATATGATCCATGACCTTTTCTATAGTCTTGGACCTTCTCTAAGATAACTTCTGCAACTTTATGGGTTTTTCACTTTTGTAGATTTGTCTTTCACTATCAAACCCTAGTTTCCACACATGTAGTGAAGTTTTTGTGTGATCTAACCATCATATTAAACCCTAGCCATGGATGAAGATTCCTATAATACGTACATTAGAAGGGTCAGGGAACCCCACACCGTTGATGTTGGAATTACTCAAGAGGCGTCAAACCACACATTGTTCTCCACCTAGCATGTGATATCTAGATAGATAAAGCAAATTTAGCAATTATTTTGACCATACATGCTTTGACTCGACTCTTGCTAAAAACACTTAGAAAGAGGATGTTTAGATGGTTGTAGATAAGACATATGGTTGTCTTGACCTGGTTTGTAGAATCAGATATGATGTAAATGTTGCCTTAATAACTTTAGATGTGACAATGCAAGATTTAGAGATCTTTGGATGCCTTTTTCAAGTGTAATATTTGAATGTTGTAGTACATTTCTCTTAGGAGTTCCAACTTATTAAATGAGGTGGTGTTTTGTGTTTATATAGGGTTCCTTGATTATTTTTCTTAGAATGGACGACTCAAACGAAGTATAAAACTAAACAAAAGATTTCAAAATGAAAGTCCTGTAGAAAGACATGTCGGTTCAAGACCATACAAAGAAGTTAGGAACGCATGGTATGGCCATGACCAGATTGTACGGTCCGATACATGAGAAGGGAACATGTTGAATGAGATTTGGAACTGGTAAATTAATATTTTAATATAGATTTCATGTATTGAATTCTCAGGATGTCTCGATATGTAAGTGTATAAAGATAAACAAGCTAAACAATGGACCTCAGAAATTGGTAACCGGGAATGGAGAAATATATAGAATTTATCATCACAAAAGTGCATAGTCAAATCAATGGTTACCAACGTGCAAATTACAAATTTAATTTAATTTTAGATAAGAATAATCAATTTAATTTAATTATGATGCCACTTTTTGTATCCTTATAAAAGTGGCATCATAATTTCAATGAATTTTTACATCCCATATCAAAATACTAAGACGATTTTATATTAGAAAACAACTCAAAATCAGAACTAAAATGAGATGAAAAATTTATCTACCAATTTTTCCAAGGAAATTCTCACCAAAATAAAAAATTATTTAGAAATAAATGAAACAAATATATCCAAGATATTCAAACCCTCGTAACATAATCATTTAGGATGATTGCAGAGCAAACAGACTATGCCTTATTTAGAAAAATGGTAGGAAATATGTGCCATAAGCCATCCACCTTTGGTAGAAAACACAAGGTTTAAGGAAAATAATAGTTTTATGGTTTAAAAATCCTATTTATTAGTTTTCCCATGTTTCTTCTATCAAGGCGGGAGAAAGGGCTATACTTTAACACACAAGTTTCTATATGGGAAAAAATATGGGTATCCATAGGAGGGGGATAAATTCAAATGAGGAAAATGTTGATAAAGATAATGTAAAGTATGAACTTACGAACCATCTCAGTAGAACCGAGGAGATTTCAAAGTTGCTTTTTACAATGATACGGTTGGATTCTCGAGACACTTTTAAATTATGGATAAGACATAATCCACCACACTGGCACCACTAGCATGAGGATAGCAGGTGGAAGCCCCAAACCCAGGAAAACAAGAAGGCCCATTCAACACTATCAAGTCGTGAGATTCCCACATCTAATTAAATGTTTTCCATAAGGTGAAATGGAATGATCAAATGACCGCCTATAACACATAAGTCCATATATTAGGTCTCCATTTAGATATTTTAAAGAGTTTGTGAATTCACGTTCGAGGTCATCAAGTGTTGAGTGTGTATGGGTGGTAAATAATGTGTAAATTTTAGTGGTACATTATGTTGGAAAATATAAATATCATGTAAACTTAAGAAGAGACTTAAATCAAGTAGATTTAATGTAAAAATAAATATCAATTTTATTAGAGTGTAAATAATAATAAAAATATAAGAAAAAATATGGGTTTATTTTGGGACTATTATTTTAGATAAAAAATAATAAAGATCCTTTTTATTGCATATAATCATAGTATTTAAAGAGTCCATTATATGAAATTTTTATTAGAGTAATAATGTAATTGAATATTTACTATAATAATAATAAAATTAAATTACCAATGATTTTATTCTTCACTAAAGTAAAATATTTGTTGCTTATTAAAAATAGAGAAATTTACAATGTATTGATTGGAGTAAAAAATAATTATTATAAATTACGCGTATGTCAAATATGGATAAAAATTGGCCCAAACCACATACTGAAATAACATAAAGGGTCGACCGGGTTTTTTACCACATAACAAAAACCTATACAAGAGTCTCAATATGACTAGTCCTTGCCTAAGTGTTTCTAATAAAAAAATGAGTTTCTTAATATTTTTGATAAATCATGTGCTTAGCTTATCAGCTCATAACATTGACCATCGTCTTTTTTCACTTGAAATAATTTTAGAAAAGAAAATATACAATACTTAAAAATGAACTTATTTGGAACCCTAATTGGGCCTTGTAAGTCTAGGTCTAGGATTTATTTACCTCTACATACTTATCGACCTTCAAAACCAATTGTAAAATTAAATGTTGGCTTATAAAACTGCTCGTCCAAGAAAATGGAAGCTTCTCGAGTATGGGAATTTGGAATTTGGAATTTGGAATAGAATAGTTGGAGTTGCCATGTGGCCCGTGGGCGTAGAGAAGAAAACGTGCATGGTACCTAAAACAATAAACCGTTTGAAGGGAATATTTACGGCAATCCCGAGTTGAGTCCAACATTCGACGTGGCATGGCACGCTTGATGACAATGTCACACCATCAACCTCACTCGTTATGCTACGCACGTGTAACAATAGTTTACCGATATATGTATTTAAATATATCTATTATCGAGTACATTTATTTGAAAAAGTTCTTCTTTGGGAAGGATTATCATGGTTATTATTTTGTATTTTGGATTATTATTGATAGTGAAGACTTCGGTCATAAGACAGTCATCGGTAAATAAACATTTTGGTAATTTGAATACATAAGGGGGAAAAACGTAAAGGATTTACTTTATTTTTATAATATCAAAAATCGAATACAAAAGATATCCAACATGATGTGTGAGTGTTCGTTTTCTACAGTCTAATTTATAGGTGTAATCCATTCTTGGAAAACATACTATCCCATTTCCCTCTTTCAATAGCATTTTTACTCTATACTTTGCAATTTCACTGTGTTTCTATTTGCAACACAAAAAGTGGCATCTTAATTCAATGGATTTTTGCATCCACTGCCAAAATACTAAGACGAGTTTATCTAAGAAAGAACTCAAATTTCGTAACCAATGATTAGATGGATTTATCTACCGGTTTTCCCAAGGAGGTTCGAAGGGAGATTTTCTTATTTAGAAGATATATCCAAGATATTCAAACCCTCATGACATAGTCATTTACGCTGTTGAAGAGGATTATATCAACCCTTTGGAGGATGTCGATCAACATGCACAAGATGAGGAAGCTCAGAACATGTATAAATCTCGTATCATCTCTCATTTAATCTAAAAATGAAGATATCCCAAAACATGACTTAGTGAGAGCTTGTTTACCACCTAACAAATAGGCATCATCACATGTCTTTCCATGGTTGGAAGTCATGCTAGCCTCCCCCAAGCCCATGGGAGAGAGGAACTAACTTCCACAATGTGCACAAGTATAAAGGGAATAAACACAACAAGAATACATAGAAACATTTAAACACTTAGACATAATACACATGATGAGACAACAACATGAGGAGAAACAAGATCACCCTCACAAAAAGGGGGAAGAGAAGAAATAGGATGCCCAAAACAAAAGAGTGTCCAACCATAGGATACACCAACAAACATATGTTATAACCTCCTTATTCCTCCCAAACATTCATCCTCCTTATTCCTCCTTTATGTCAATGAAATCCTTCTTGGGAGGATTTTCAAACCCAATGGGTTTCCTCTCCAAGAATGGGGAAAGGTTCAAGCCATATGAACCTTTCTCCCACCTCAAACCATATGAGGGGATGAGAAGGAACCTTCATGGCTTGACCAACAAACCATGAGGTTTGAGAGGGAAATCCCTCTCTTCCCCTACATTCTCCAAAAACCATCAAGCCATATGATGGTGGAGAGTAAAACAAAAACAAAACAACAACAAAATAAACAACAAGACTACATTCTTCATACAAGCTTTACAACATATAATTTCACACACTTTATTTTTTGAAAAATAGCTAACAATACAAGCAACAACAAGGAAAGAGGGATTAAGAATCCTACCTCTACAAGCTTCCAAGACTCTAAGCTTTTCCCACTTTGTCCAAGCAATCCTCAAGCTCCCAAAATTTTCTCCAAGTCTCAAAAAAATGAGGAAAAAGTCCCCTTCCTTCACCATGAGGAAGAATATCAAGAGGAACCCAAAATTTTCCTCACCAATAGGAAAGTGACATGTGTCACCCCCTCCTCCTCAAGTCAAAGATTCCAAAACCAAATAAGTAAAAGTAAACTCACCTTTTAGCCCTTATCACCCAAAATACTAAAAATGTAATAAAACAAAGTGGAGCAACTTTTAACAAAACACACAAACCAACCACCTTACATGGATGGTGACTAAGGAAGGCAAAATGGGAGGGAAACTCCCTCCAAACCTTGGAAATAATCCCCCTACCTATTAGGTAGGGTCCAAGGGCCCATTTTCATGCTAAGTGAACTCCCAAACTAAAAAGGGGTCACTAAAAATGCCCAAAATAGCCCAATTTCGGGTTTGGCACACTTGGGCACAAGGGTAGAGGGTGTGGGGTCCACCCAAGGTTCACATGTGACCCCAATCCCTTCTACCAACACACACACACTTACCCAAAACCATCACTTAAATTAAAATGAGATCATTAAACCCCTAAACTAGTTTACTTAAATAAAACACACCCTAAACATAATTAATTTTACAAGACATAAATACATTACAATTGAGGGTTCACTCATGGTGCCCAATTAATACACCTACTCTAAGGCCTCAAACATTTAGCATGGTTAGGACTCAGCCCATGGGCCGCTTGTGCACAATTGCATAGCCGCCCTGAAACCCATGCTCTCCTATAACTTGTCACCTGCACACTCATTGCACACATTAACCACATCTATCCAATACAATAAACATCATCTACTCATCACAAAATTAATCAAACCTATAATATCCTAACATCATTATACAATTGATAGTGCAATGCATACAATTATACACATAGTTCACCATGAATCATCCACAGATATAATTACAACGACATACACCTATGCTAGCATGAGTTACCATTATTAAATCTAGAAAACTATATCATTGATCAAATCGACTACAAGAAATCAACATCTAACCAATAAATCTCACTATCATGTAACTTTCTGTTAGTGTCATCAACATCATAAGGAATATATCAATATACTAATCTAGTCCAATTGGTGCTACGCGCCCAAAATACCATAATGTCCATGAGGATAAATAACATAGCATAATGTCCAAAATATATCAGAGTCTCAGTCAAAACATGTCTATGCATAAAGGAACCAACAGATAACTGGAGCTATAAAAATGTGGGCACTACATCCCCCTCTCCTAGAATTAGACTTCCTCTTAGAAGTCATTAGAAGAGATAGGGATATCTAGCCCTCAGTGGTGTAGCATCCTCCCAGGTAGCTGATGTCTTGTCATATTTGTCCCACTGCACTCTAACCTATTCCAAATCTCGACCTCGAAGGGCCAACCTCCGGTGCTCCAAAGATGCGTGACGGGCTCCAGGTCTCCACTGTCCTCCATCCTCTACCTGTAATGCCGACCAATCCAAAACATGAGAAACATCTGGTACATATCTACGAAGTACAGAAACATGAAAACATCATGGGCCCATGCAAGGCATGGTGGAAAAGCTAGACGATAGGCAAACCGGACCGATGACTCAATAATATCAAAAGGCCCCAAAAAATGAGGAGATATCTTAGAACCCTTTCCATAATGGATTGGACTCTTATGTGGATGAACTCTCAAGAATACTTTGTCACCCACTGAGAAGTGACAGTCAATCCTCTTGGTGTCTGCATACACCTTCTAGCATGCTTTATCCTGCTCAAGATGCCGTCGAATCATAATAACCTCGCTACTCTCTAAATCCTAAAGATAAGTTGACCCCAAAATAATCCTATCATCAAGTCTCGTCCCACTTAAAGGTGTCCTGCAAGGTCATCCATACAAAGCCCGATAGGAGCCATGCCAATGGAGCTATGATAATAACTGTTGTTGTAGGCAAAATCAACTAAATGCAAATAATCTTCCCACTTCTTCTGACTCGCTGGTCCATCACATACATCCTCAACATGTCCTCAAGAACCTAGATTAACTCTCTTTGTCGCCATCCATGTCTCTGGATGATATGCCAAACTGAAATTAATCATGTACCCAAGGCATCCTCCTCGAAAAGAAGTCCAAAATCGATGTGTAGATGGTATCTCTCATCATTATGATCATCTTCGAGATCCCATGCAATCTAACAATGTCCTCCATAAACACTTTAGCAATGGGCTGTGCATTATAGGTGACCTTGGATGGCAAGAAATGCACAACCTTGGTCAACTTATCCACAGTGACCATAATGGCATCATGACGATAAGAGGACATAGGAAGTCCTACTATGAAATCCATGGAGATCACATCCCATTTCCATTCGGGAATATCATGAGGGTATAAGATTCCTGTGGGATGAGAATGCTCGCCTTGACTCTCTCGACACTCAAGGCAATGTGCCAAAAAATATTCTATGTCCCGACCAAGACCCGGCCAATAATATAACTCTCTCAAATCAGCATGCATCTTCTTCACTCCTGGATGTGCCGCATATGGGGCTCGATGAGCCTCTGTGAAGGATGAAACTACACGATCACCCGACTTAGGCACATAAATGCACCTATGGAACCGAAGTAAACCATCTATCTCTAATATGCATCCCGAATATCTTCCCTCAATGATCCATGTGACTCCAACATCCTGCCTAGCACCCTCATAAAACTATCCTCTCGGAAGATGCTCAAGAATCCTCCTCTCAAATTTGAACTACAAGTTTCAATGAAGCAAGCACATGTCGTCATCTACTAAGTGCATCTATAACAACATTTTCCTTTCCTTTGATATATCAGTACTCCATGTCATACTCACATAAGAACTCCATCCAACACCGTTGACGAGTGTTGAGGTTCGGCTATGAGAAGATATGCTACAAACTACGATGATCTATCCTCAAAATGAAAGGTCTACCCAAAAGGAAATGTCGCCAACACACAAGTGCATGAATAACTACTGCAAGCTCCAAGTCATGAGTAGGATAGTTAAGCTCATAGTCTTTGAGCTTACGTGACTCAAAGGCAATCACCCGACGCTCCTGCATAAGAACTACTCCCAAACCCTCTAGTGATGCATCAATGCAAACAACAAAATCCTCCATGTGTGAAATGCTCTTAAGATATAGGAGTCGTGAATCACTTTTCTTAACATCTCCCTACTCACACTTTCTCTCGAGTCAAATGGAGCTTCTTCCCTTTCCTCCACCAAACGTACTATGTCTGAGGAGGTGTAGAAAAGTCTTTGACATTGCTATGGTAGATACAAGCCAAAGCAAATCTAGGATAAGGAGCTTCTGACCTCGCCACAAAGTCATCTGCTGTCAACCCATGATAAGTTGTGGTCTTAAGGTCTATAAGAAGGTACCCTCTAATCACACCGCCATGTCTCAATCCTCGAATGTGGTCTAAAGGTGAAAGGGGTACATTTCTCCAAATTCCCAAACGACTTCTGCTGGTGATCGGTTGTCACGGAATGAGGCTCCTCATTCCTCCTCAAAATGAGAATATATCAAAATCTCTCATCTTGGAACACTATGACAAAGTGATCTAGAATCAACGCTGGTCCTTGAACACTCCATTCTGAGGCTCATGAAGATGGCTGAAGGCGTTGTCGCATGATGCCTAAACCAAAAAGGCCTCTAATATCTGAACTCATAATGCCCATAACGTGTGTGAAAAGTTGCACTTCGTCCCATGAATATCTACATCCGATATGTCCCTGATACCATCCTTGATATCGATTTTGGAAACACTCTGGCTCCCGCATCTAATCAAAATCATTATAATCCTTTTGGGTAAAGTTATTTATCGTGACTTTGTTGAGTGTCATAAAGTTATTACAAATCCCGATTAATACATCCTTAACTTCACAAATACATACATCCCATACATAGGTACATGAGACCCTTACATACATACATACATCTAACATAATACTTACATCACATACATACATACATACATACATACCCTAGAAATTATATATATATATATATATATACTTTAAAGGGTATATGTAATATCCACTCGCCCAAGACACTACACCGAAATAAAAAATATGAAGTTTTCTTAAATATATATTTTTAAAATATGTATACTTATCCTAAACCGATCTCCATTATCTAGGGTATTTTAACTGTTAATTTTTAGAAACAAAAATTACAATACTCATTGAACATTATATCTAATTATTATTTTTTTTTTTGATTTACTTTCAAATTTTACATACTCTGCATCCCTTTAAAACCAATTTCCTTATGTTTCATTTATAAACCCTTACACACCAAACATTAAATGTTATCATTACATTCCAGTAAAAGATCTGAATTAAAGGGTTTTTAAAAGTTGAGTTTGGAGAAAACATCTGGTAATTTACACAATCTACACCCCCAGTTTGTCCTAATATTTTTCCTTTTTATTTTACCCATTCCACATTTCATTTGGCTTTGCACCACTGAAAGATCACATGACTCAAAGGTCAGGGTAAGAATGAGACCTTGGATAAAACAAATCTTGGCCTTATGATTTAAATCTACCCTAAGTTTGTCCTATGTATGCATATTATTTGTCATTTCTTTTCTTTTCCATTTCATTTTGGCTTTTTGGAGAAGATTATCATACTCCCTTTCATTATGTATGTTAGCATATGTTTGAAGATCACACACACACACACACACACACACACACACACACACACACACACACACACACACACACACACATTGGTTTTGTGTTGAGATGCCTACCTGCCGCGTAAAAGGATTTACTTTAGGTACAATATCAAAGGGGGAAATGAAGTTTCCATGTGGGTGTGGGAGGGTGGTGAGCAGTCCAATTTATAGCGTGTAATCGCATTCAGGGGGATGAAGGAAAACAACTATCCCATTTCCCTCTGGCAGTGTGCATTTTTGGCTATACTTTGGGAACAGTGTTTCTATTTGCACGGGGGAAGAGGGCTCATGGCCGGCGGCGACAAGGGGGTTTTGCCATACGGACAAGGAGGTGGGGGAGCAAGAAAGACTCAAATGGGGTTCGTATTGGTGTTAGAGGATTTATCTCACCTCTCCCAAAGGTTCAAGGCGATTTTCTTATTTATTATTATTATTATTATTATTATTATTAATTTTTTTAATTTAATTAATTTTTTAAAATTAAATTTAATATTATGTTTTTAAAAAAGATAGTTATATGTATACACCTATATATATATATATATATATATATATATATATATATATATATGTGTGTGTGTGTGTGTGTGTGTGTGTGTGTGTGTTTAAAATTTAAATATAAAATGCTATCCCTTCACTAAATTTCAAAATTTCATCTGGTAATAAGGAGAGTGGAGAAAACTAGTTTTATCTTATTATCTACATTTCAAAATTTTGAATAAGAGGTGTATTTTTTTAATTTACATATAAACTAACTTTTCTTCTCAACTAAAGATTATAACAAGGTCTAAATAGGGGAAAAAACATCTATTACAATATTTTCTTTTCAAGAAGTTTAAAACTCAATACATAACTATCCAAAGAACAACCCCAGGTGAGTTACTGCAAGTGATTTTTTAACAAAACAATAAGGATAACATAAAACAGAAATTACCCAAAGAGTCCGTGTTTGAACCCACTTGGAAGGCTATCCGATACCAAAATGTAATGCCATCAATTTTTTTCATTTTTCTAAGTAAGCACACTAAATATTTCAGATTTTTAAACAAGAAGGATATCCAACAAGGAATAAAACTAGTTTTCTTTCAATGCTAGTAACTACACTTTATTTCCTTTTGTAATACAATGTTTCCAATAAACAACTTTCATTCCAAAATAGAGTTGCAAAAATTCTTATGAAGAGATTTCCATATCGATTTTACAAACTTTCTTTTCCAAGGCATAGGTTCACATTTGTAAAAATATGCTAAATTACATAGCTATTCAAGACAACCTTTTTACAAGATCCTTGCAATATTGAAGGAAAATTTCTCAAGCAATATGACTTAAGTTTACAAGTAACATCACATACAAAATAGGTGTTTTACAAGAACAAGAAGGCTTCACATAGTCACATACATAAAGATACAATGAGAATAATGTCCTCAAAAGAATGAAGATGCCAAGGAGAGGCCAAGTTGAAAGAGACTCCAAATTTCCACCACATGATCTCCAACTTCAAAAGCTTCCAAGAATCCAACACAAGGAGAAAAATCTTGTTTACCACCCAACCAATAGGCATCATCACATGCCTTTCCATGGTTGGAAGTCATGCTAGCCTCCCCCAAGCCCATGGGAGAGAGGAACTAGCTCCACAATGTGCACAAGTATAAAAGGATAAACACAACAAGAATACATAGAAACATTTAAACACTTAGACATAATACACATGATGAGACAACACTATGAGGAGAAACAAGATCACCCTCACAAAAAGGGGGAAGAGAAGAAATAGGATGCCCAAAAAAAAAGAAGTGTCCAACCATAGGATACACCAAATACATATTTTATAACCTCCTTATTTCTCCCAACATTCATCCTCCTTATTTCTCCTTTATGTCAATGAAATCCTTCTTGGGAGGATTTTCAAACCCAATGGGTTTCCTCCCAAGAATGGGGAAAGGTTCAAGCCATATGAACCTTTCTCCCACCTCAAACCATATGAGGGGATGAGAAGGAACCTTCATGGCTTGACCAACAAACCATGAGGTTTGAGAGGGAAATCCCTCTCTCTTCCCCTACATTCTCCAAAAACCATCAAGCCATATGATGGTGGAGAGAAAACAAAAGAAAACAACAAAGCAACAAAACAAACAAACTACATTCTCCATACAACTTTACAACACATCATTTCACACACATTATTTTATTGACCATTGCATAGTTAACAAGATAAGCACAACTAAAGAAAAGGATTAAGAATCCTACCTCTACAATGCTTTCCAAGACTCTAAGCTTTTCCCCTTTGTCCAAGCAAACTTCCAAGCTCCCAAAATTCTCCAAGTTCTCCCAAAAAAATGAGCAAAGAAGACCCCTTCCTTCCACATGAGGAAGAATAAGAAGAGGAACCCAAAAGTTTCCTCACCAATGGGAAGGTGACAAGTGTCACCCCCTCTCCTCCCATGAGTCAAAGATTCCAAAAACAAATAAGTAAAAGTAAACTCACCTTTTAGCCCTTATCACCCAAAATACTAAAAACGAAAATAAAACAAAGTGGAGCAACTTTTAACAAATACACACAAACCAACCATCTTACATGGATGGTGACTAAGGAGGGAAAAATGGGAGGGAAACTCCCTCCAAACCTTGGAAATAAGCCCCCCTACCTATTAGGTAGGGTCCAAGGGCCCATTTTCATGCTAAGTGAACTCCCAAACTAAAAAGGGGTCACTAAAAATGCCCAAAATAACCCAATTTCGGGTTTGGCACACTTGGGCACAAGGGTAGAGGGTGTGGGGTCCACCCAAGGTTCACATGTGTCCCCAATCCCTTCTACCAACACACACACACACTTACCCAAAACCATCACTAAAATTAAGATGAGATCATTAAACCCCTAAACTAGTTTACTTAATAAAACACACCCTAAACATAATTAATTTTACAAGACATAAAACATTACAATTGAGGGTTCACCCATGGTGCCCAATTAATACACCTATTCTAAGGCCTCAAACATTTAGCATGGTTAGACTTATCCCGTGGGCCGCTTGTGCACAATTGCGTGTAGCCACCCTGAAACCCATGCTCTCCTATACCTGTCACCTGCACACTCATTGCACACATTAACCACATCTGTCCAATACAATAAACATCATCTACTCATCACAAAATTAATCAAACTTATAATGTCCTAACATCATTATACAATCGATAGTAATGCATACAATTATTTACATAGTTCGTTCTCCATGAATCATCGATGATAAAATTACAACGACATACACTTAGGCTAGCATGAGATTACCATTATTAAATCCAGAAATTCTTTCTGTTTATGGAGATGTTTTGACACTCCCTTTATGTTTCTTGGTTTGTATTTTTCTGTCCCATAGTGCCATTCTTGGTCTTTTTTGGACATTAATATCTAAATTAAATTAAATATATGGACTTATCTCTTATCCATAATTTAAAAGTGTCTCAAGAATCCAACTGTATCATCAGAAAAAGTAACATTGAAATCTCCTCGCTTCTACTATGAAGGTATGAGATGGTTCGCAAGTTCATACTTTTACATTATCTTTATCAACATTGTCCTCATTTTAACTTATCCCCTTCTATGGATACCCATATTTTTTCCCATGTAGAAACTTGTGTGTTAAAGTATAGCCCTTGCTCCCACCGTGATAAAAGAAACATGGGAAAACTAATAAATAGAATTTTTAAACCATAAAACTATTATTTTCCTTAAACCTTGTGTCTTCTACCAAAGGTGGATGGCTTATGGCATTATATTTCCTACCATTTTTCTAAATAAGGCATAGTATGTTTTCTCTTCATCATCCCAAATGATTATGTTACGAGGGCTGAATATCTTGGATATATTTGTTTCATATCTATATATATATATAGTGAGGATTTCTTTGGAAAAATTGGTAGATAAATCTTTCATCTCGCTTTTAGTTATGGATTTTGAAAATTTTTTAACATAAACATCTGTCCTTATATTTTGATATGGGATGTAAAATTATCAAATTAATGATGCCACTTTTATATGATATAAGAAGTGGCATCATAATTAAATTAAATTGATTATACTTATCTAAAATTAAATTAAATTTGTAATTTGCACGTTGGGAACATTGATTTGACTATGCACTTTTGTTATGATAAATTTTATTTCACCATTCATGGTTACCACTTTTGAGGTCTATTCTTTAGCTTTTGTTTATCTTTATACCACTTACATATATTCACCATCCCGAGAATTCAAAACATGAAAAATTTATTAAAATATCAATTTACCAGCTCCAAATCTCATTCAATATGTTCCTTCTCATGTTACATGTATCGAACCATACAATTTGGTCATGGCCATACGATACATTCCTAGCTTTTTTGTAAATCTATGAACCGACATGTCTTTCCACTAGATTTCATTTTGAAATCTTTATGTTTAGTTTTTACTTTAATTTGAGTCGTCCATTCTAACAAAAATAATCTAAGGAACCCTATATAAACAAAAACACCACCTAGATTTAACAAGTAGAACTCCTAAGAAATGTACTCAAATTCAATTCATACACTTGTAAAAGGCATACAAAGCTTCTAAATCTTGCAGTAGTACATCTAAAGTTATTAAGGAAACATTTATATCATATTTGATTTACAAATAGGTCAAATCGATCAACCATATGTCTTATCTACATTACATGGTTTACATCCTAAACATCACTCTTTCTAAGTGTTTTTATTTGAAAGTCTATTTTCTTTCATGTATGGTCAAAATAATTGCTAAATTTTCTAATGATTTATCTATATATCACATGCTATGTGGAGAACGTATGTGTGAATGTCATGACATCTTTAGAGTAATTCCAACATCGGTGGTCATGGGGTTCCCCATACTTTCTAATCAAAAAATTGTCCTTACAAGATTATAGGAATCTTCATCCATGGGTAGGGGTTTAATATGATGGTCTACATCACACAAAAACTTCAGTACATGTGTGAAAATTAGGGGTTATTTTTAGAGAAAGACAAATTCTACGAAAGTGAAAACACAATAAAGGGATGATGATCTTAGAGCATTCCAAATGACTATAAAATGGTTAATTTTTTATGGATGATATGGCACATTCCTAACTATGTCAGCATGGGCCCAACCTCATCAAAATTTCAATTCTAGTCTAATTTGTTAGGGTTTCCTATGATTCAATTCTCCTAGTTTATGTTCTACATAGTCATAAATATTTCTAAATTCCACTTGTGCATGTTAAATCCTTCGATACCATTTAGTTATACTTTCAATCGTTTGAAGGTTAAGTGGTGTATCAGAAGGTTAAGTGGTGTATCAGTAATATTTCTTATTTGATCCATGTTCAATCTGATTTACTATTTATATTGATCATTCTTGTTATAGTATTCTAATAAATTCTAATAATATATTCAACACCTAATTAAAATGAACTAGGAATTTAATTTATGGTAAAGAATTTGGTGATCCTACTTTTCGATCAAACCATTAACAAAATTTAGGATCTTCTTAAGAATGTCTCCTTGTGTATAAGGCCTATTTTGTCTCAAATGACCGCTAGTTTCCTTAGGGTTCTTATATGTAAAATCTTAAGATCCATGCCTGATTTTCATCTATATCATCTTCCATGATATTTAATGTTTATAACAAAGTTCATAGGGTTTCATGGTTTTTACCCTTTTCTGGGTCACTTTCTAAAGGCTATTAATTTGAAATTTACATTTTATTTTAGATATCAAGCATAATGACTCTATTTTAAATTCCTTTAAGGATGGTTTTTAATTATACATATTTCACAAAAACCTTATTTTGTTTTTTTCTATTTTTCCACATTATTTGAAAATTTAATAATACTAATTTCAATAATTAGGGTATAATTAGAAAAATATACACTTTTGAAAAAAAATTCCTTTCAGGTTGTTAATTTGCATAATTAGATTCCAAAATACCCATTTTTGTTTTGTAAAATTCAAATAACATTTATATATATATCATTATATTCATTTGATGAAGATGTCACTTTTTTCTCAGTACATCACTTTCTCTTATCCCTATGGTCTCCCGAAAATTGTTCCTCCGTGGGATGGGATAATCTTTATTCTTTTCTATCTACTTGATTTTTATATATGCTTTTTTATACCATCATGGTCCATGCCATAGTTTCTAAATTCTACTTGTATCATTTACTTGGGTCACCCAACATGTAAATATACTCTCAAAACTATGTGAAAAAATCAAGTTCAATGATAATACTACACCTTCCCATGTGAATTCAAATTTGGTTTGTATTTCAGCTCCATCTACTAGTAGTTAATCCATATTTCAAATGGCTATCTTAGAGTCTATGCAATATTTATAAAGATGTTATCAAGATAAATTTCAGGCATAACACGAGATCACATCACTGGTCAAGTGTGAGATAATGCATCTAAAAAATATATTTCCTCACATTGTATATTTTCATTCATTACAAATCACTGATCAATGAATTCTAATCCCAATGAAAATGGAATTTATTTACACATCAAGACATGTGATAAGAATTTTTCGAAGTAAAATTTATACATATGCTAAAAGATTCTTCAATTTGAACAAATATACTAGGATAACATGATATTTTATCTAAGATACTCAATAATCAATTAATTAATCTATTACCTAATTATTATTACCCTTCTATCGGTTACAAAAAGTTCAATCAAGCATTTTACAATTATGATGGATTAAATGGACATCATGATAATGATTTCTAACTTTAAAAATGCCCAAATATCTTATAACTTAATTACAAGGCTTTATTTCATTTAACATAACATTTTCCTACACATTCATCTCAAAATTTCAACTCTAAATGGGTTCAAGAAAGGTGAAACATTCATGTCTCTGAAATAATAAAATATAAAATGGATAGTTATAATCTAGAAGATAGTTTTTCAAAATCTAATCTGGTCAATACTTACTCATTTTCAGAATTTCAACAATGACCTAAAACTTTCAGGCCATATATATTGTAGTTCGGTCTTTGTTTTTGAAAACATATAGTCATTTTGTAGGTTTTTTTGACCTTCTGATTGGATTTTGGCCTACCACTACTTGAATTGGTACTAATTTTGAAATTTGGTCCATAATTCACTTTAGTGACCACGAATCAACTCTATGATGCTTGTCTACTTCTTACTAAAATGAGATCCTCACTTTGTAGATAGAGGATTGCTCCTTGAATGGGATTCTTGTCCTATGGAAAAAATGAGGTGATTGTAATGTGCCTCCTCCTTAAGGTTTGATCACACTACTAGGTGTTGAATGAGTTTTTATGAATAGTACCAAGTGAATTGCATCAAGTGAACTCAGATGATTTCTCAGCTCATTCTTAGATTTATGGTGCTCCATATAAAGATCATCCCTTCACCTTTCCTAGGTCTAAAATCATCCTTTCATGGAATCAAATTCAAGATTCTCATACGTGTATTTTCTCATATGTATCTCATGGAGATAGATGATGCCTTAATACTTCACACATGATGGTCCTAGGATACCTCGGTGGTATGACTAGCTCATTTTAGCTTGTTCTTTGGAGAGATTTGGGT
>CM031237.1:1031319752-1031396542 GCA_018340775.1 Taxus wallichiana var. yunnanensis
CATCTTGTGCAAGCATTGCTGTTATTTTATCCAATCCATTGAGATAGAATAGCTTAGGAAGCCATTAGTTACGTGTTTGCTCCTCAAAATAGGATAGTTTCAAGTTCTGGACGCTTTATGTTTCGCATGACTCATCGCAATAGCTCCCGCTAGGAATCAGTATAAGCCAAGCTCGTGCTTCTTGCGTTATCCCTCTCCTACTCGCATTATATTCAGTCTATATTTTGAGCTTCCTTTATCCCAATATCTGTGCCTTTTGATGCTAGCATTACACGCTTTCTCGGATTCACGTGAACACAAATGAACGAGGAGATCACACTCGAGGGGGATAGGATCACACACACCATTGGATTATCGCCACTATTCAGTGAGAATCCAGTTCTAGCTTTCAAAGTTCTAAATTAGAAATATATCAAATAGAGTAGATAATCACTTCTTTTCACCAAATTTACTTTACTGATATTGCCAGTGAAGTCAGGGGGATTGATAGTTTCTAAGAAACTATGATTCACTCCTCACTTTTGAGGTAGGATCGAGAGTCTAGCAAATAGATTAGGCAAGTTATTTCATTTTTTAGAATAGATCTACAAATCAGATGCATAAATAGCTACACTCGGTTATTTTTTGTTTGTTTTAAGTTGTTATTTTAGTTGTCAATTCTAGATATTTTAAGTAGCCGCTTTTTCTTAAATTCTTACAGGGTTTCTCACAAAATACAAAAATAGAAGTTATATATGTTCTAGATTTATTTTCACATAGTTTAATTCACTTTGCGGTTAGATTTACATTATTGCATTTGTAGATGACAATCACGGACCTAGGGAACCCGGAGAATACGTATTTGAGCCAATTGTACCTCAACCCAATCTCCTCACAACAATAGTTGACATAGACCAGAATCTTAGAATCCAAATCTTCCAAACAACAACAGATTTATGACAGATCAGCTCTCAGTTGAGGGGATTAAATATAGAAGACGACCAAGCACATACGTTTTGGTCAAATCAATCGAACTACAGATTACGCTAGGCAAACATTCATATGACTGTAGAAGGGTTCGAAAGAGAACAAACCTTCGGTTGTGATCCTTTGGTCCCACAGCCAGATGCAGGAGACGTTCTCACAGACATAGATACTAGCCTAAGAATTCAAGTGGCAAGAACGCCTGTGAGGTACTCTGAGAAGATCGCACAACTATTAGTTTTGAATATAGAGGCTGAGAAAGCATATGATTACTGGATGTTAGGGATTGGGAACTAACTCTACACATGACCATAAGTAGGATTGCAACAACTAAGAGTCTATGGTCGTGATCCACAAATACCACAACCCAATGAATCCGTAAGTCAATCGCAGACATAGACACCGCCTACGTACACAAGTATTCGTATCTAATTCACTTCCACCTATCATCATCGAACAATTATCCTTACTAAGATATAAAGCAACAAACAAAGCTATAGAGTTCTCTCGGACTAGGCCGGAGAATCGTCCATAGAGTCGACTATATTCACTATCCAACATATGACCTTATCTCGGAGACATACACGAAACTATCCTGTGTCATTTTCCATGTATTCCAACACCCATAGATCGAATCACACCAGAGCTCGATATTGATTGAAGCCTTCGAGTAGTCATCCTCGCCGATCGATCTATCACACCACCAAAGTTAGGAGGGCCTTCTTTTCCTTAGATTCACAATTTCCACTAGTGCGGCAAAGACATCATATTACCTAACTATTTTGTCTGCATCCAGAGCATCCAACTCATATCCCATCCCCACCGCATTGTCTGCACAACTTCTTTGGATGTCAGCACACTAAGAGTTACTTGTAGATTCCCACGCCGCTTGTCACTTTTCCAAAGTGTACAAAATTGGTGAACTTGATGTGAAACAAACAATCGCTTCACCTTTTATACCTCATTAGCCTTTCACATCAGCTTCACCAACAAAATTGGTGAACCCGATGTGAACTTCCTACTTTCTAGTTCGGAGTCATAGTATTACGTGTTCTTTCCAAGTTTAGTATACTTTTCATCTTCTCCGCCTCATTGGCTTTCACCTTCATTCCTTCCCATTATTCTGTGGGGTATTCATATACCTCCGAATATGTCGAGATTCGATGCATATGGCACCCCTCTTGGGTCTTGAGGCACAAGACGCCCAACGTTGAATAGGCAATCATCACTCTCACTCTCGCAGATAGGGGTGACAACTACTCAACTAATTAGTTGTCAACACAACTCCAAAGATCGATATAATTCATCTTTTCAAACTAAGGAGTTAGATCAATTCCCTCAAAAAACAAACAGAGCCTTCAGTGCTCGAATAATATGACGCTTACGGAGAATCTGCTCCATCTCCTCGATGCTACTTAGACCACAAATTAGTAGACAATCGATCCATACCCGGTCTTAGATGATGAATAGTCAATACGCTATCCTAGGAGTGAACAATGCTCTCGGGTATGTACCCACCCGTAGGAGGTTTACAACCACAACCTCGAGGTCTCTTTTCAAGAAAATACCTCTCATGCCACTACATATAGGAAATACTCCTCGAGAAACTTGGCAAGATAGTGATCGATTCATAGCAGGATATCACATACCTATACCACACCGGTATACAAAAAAATGCCGCTAAGGAAAAACACCGTGAATTCACCAAATGAAGTCATTTCAACGTTAGTAGAAAAAGTGAGAGGGTTAGAACTTGCTCAAGCAAGTAAAAATTCGCAATTCATGCAAGCAGGGAGTTACAATCCCCCACACCATCCTAGCCAAGTAGACCTCCTCACAGGAATAGGCACGTTAGGCATGCCTCCTCAATATCCACAACAAACACCAATTAGGCCCATCATCTCTAACACTGCTCCTCCCGGTCCTAGTACAAAACAATCCATTCCCGGACAATACCCCGTCATACTTAAACATGTACTCCAAATCACCACAAGGAGATATGTTCTCCTCTCCTAAGATGCTTTCTCAAACACAGTGTGTTCCTTATGCCCCTACCAACGCATACGTCATGCCATATCAACAACCCATTCCACCACAACTCCTCAACAAGCACCATCAATGGTCAAACCTATGCGATAGGGACTTATTCTGTAATATTTGAAAGAGCCCTTAGACTTCACCATACGAAGCGTCATGCTTCCAAGACCCCTTCTTCGATTTTCCCAAGTACAAAGGCAAAGGTGAGGGAGATCCAAATGCACATATCAAGGTTTACGCTAATACCATACAAGAATTACTCTCTTGGGATGGGGTCGTTGCTAAAATATTCCCAAAACTTTGGAAGGCATCACTCTTGATTGGTATTACAGAATACCCGAGGCTTCAATCCATTCATTTAAACAACTCGCTTTCGCAGTTCATCAAAGCATTCGACATGAACAAACCGTTAAGAAGTGTATCGTGGAATTCTTGCACATTAAACAAGAACACAATGAATCTGTCACGCCCATTTCATCCAAAGGTGGCGTACGCTTCTTTATTCTTCGGACAAGTGCTCCAAATATGGATCAGATGGAACTATGTGATTTATTCAATCATTCTCTCCGTAGAGAGGTGAAGGAAGAAGTCCGTAAGTTCCCACTAAGAACTTATGATGAAGTAGTTGAGAGTGCTCTTCAATAGATCAATCAGCAATTGATAGTGGTCGTAAGACTTATGGAACAAACGGGAGGTTAATCACCTCCAGCCATAACACTACAACTTATCCTATTACCACAAATGTCAATCAAGGACCTAAAATCCTTAACAAAAATCGTGGGGTGACAACAGATGGAGTAATCGATCACCTAAAAAGGTAAATACATGAATACTTCATTACCAATGAACAATCAATGAAACAATAACTTTACCCCCACAATCAATACAGTGGATTTTAATCGTTCTCAACAACAACAACAATGGCGAAATCCCACACAAGGTCTAAGCCAAAACTCATTTGGTTATCAAAACCAAAATCAAAGCCAGAAACAACAAATGCAAAACTTTAATCCTAATAGGCAACAAGTTTGATCGGGAATTCTAGTCCACAATATACACCAAACCAACAAACCAGAATTACAATCCCAATTCATATTGTGGTTTCCACAAAATTCGAGGTCATGACACTAGAACGTGCCGTGACTACAATAAATTCATGCAACATTTACCAGAAGAACAAAGACAGTTCTTCACAGATTTGTTTTTGGGAGATCCCGTGTCACCACCACCGAGACACGCTCGCAGGGGCGCTTCCCCTGTAATGCTCCCCTCAAGATCTTTAACAATCCACTCCCAAATCATGATAACAATAGGCTAAATCTAAATGGGATAAACAAAAGCGCAATGACGGGAAACAATGATCATGAAGCCTCGACTTCACTAAATCCATCAGTTGCACCACAATTAGGAAATCACCGAGACCCAAGATAGTAAGTTTAGTAAAACTAGACGCCGAACTACCTATCGAAGCTTATAACAAGAACACGAGAGTATTTCTCTCAACTAAGCCCAAGTCATCTCGCCGTAAATGATAAGAGTCAACAAATAGTAGAAAACCCGTAGTGCCTATGATTTAATTAACGACCCAACAAAACCTTCTCGCACATTTCATTTTTGGACTTCATCAAGAATTCCCCGCCCACGAGCTACTCTTCTCTAGAGGCATTAGGTTTAGGTCATCTAATTAATATCACTCCGCCTCCGAAACACAAGTGAACCACGTAGATTTTGATATCCATCCTCCTAGGCAGCCGGATAAGGATGTCGAATTCATATACGAAATAAGTAAAATTCCTGGGATGCTGAAATTACACGTAGAGGTGATCCAACCTTACACTTACAAGTATGGGTTTATAATAACTACGTAAACGAGCAATGATTGACGATGGGGTAGCAGTTAACATAGTCCCCTTCTCTTTCCTTCAAAAACTAGGATATGGGGAAACAAATTGTTCCACAACTCAAAATACAATGAGAGGCTATGATAGCCTTAAGGCCACTCCAATTGGAACTATAATACTACCGGTCACCTTAGGGCCTAAAAATCCCGACTCGAGTTTTATATTATAGATTGGGAAACTAATTATAACATGATCCTTGGCCGACCATGGATACACCGTATGAAGGCAATTCCTTCTACGTTATTCCAAGAAGTAAGATTCTTGCATCTAGGAAAGGTGTTTGTAGCCAAAGGTGATCCAAAGCCATTCGATATACACCTAGCTAACTTAAAGAAAAGACCAGGCGTGCACTCGGAATTTGAACTTCCAACAAACCAACTTAATAAACCCACTGATGCAAAACCAGAGGAGAAGTTGGTACCTACAACGGATCTTGAGACTATGAATCTAGTCAAGACAATCCCAGCCTTAAAAGATGAGGCTAACATTGTAGAAATGGTATCATTAGGAACTACTGCAAAAATCGTTGAATTACTAGAACAGGATCTACCAATGTTCCTACCATTTGATTCTGTAGGCATGGGATATTCCCTAGGTGTTGGTTCTCTTCCAGCAGAGGATCTCTATATGGTGGAAGTAGAATGCGCAAATACAACAAATATCCCAGCATCCATATTCCTAGCTAAATATTGGACTCTCCATTTTGATGTAGCTAAATTCCGTTATGGAGCGGGGACTGGTGTAATCTTTACTTCCCCTGAAGGAAAGGTCCTACCATTCGCCTTCAAACCGAATTTAGAATGTACAAACAACGGCGTGCAATACGAAGCCCTCCTCCTTGGCCTCATTTTAGCCAAGAGGATCGGTGTTAATAACATCAGAGTGTTAGGAGACTCACAATTGGTAGCAAACCAAGTCTCTGAGGTATATGAAACCAAAGCCGAACACTTACAACTTTACAAAACAGTTGTATTAGATTTAAGCAAGGACTTTGACTTCATATCAATTGAAGCAATCCCGCGAGAACACAATCTTCTCGCCGATTCTATAGCAACCTTGGCATCACGCTTTACTCCAAATAGTAAGTTAGAAGATACCCATTTCATGGTATCCCTTCGTGATGAAGCATTGGTAAAAGCAACGAGAAATTTTCTTTTTAATGGAAATGACAGCGCTGCGTTGCACCACATTCATGTACATAACCTCATCACTAAATCAGATGCAAAACCGATTAAACAAAAATCAAGACCCATGAAGCCTAAGGTGGCTCTCATGGTAAAAGAGGAAATAATAAAACTCCTACAAGTAGGATTCATCAAACCAGTCGATTACTCTCAATGGATATCTAACATCGCTCTCGCATTCTCAAAAATAATGGGAAGATACGCATCTGCATAGATTTTCGAGACATTAACAAAGCATGTCCTAAGGACGATTTCCCATTACCATCCATAGATGTCATTGTTGATGCAACAGCTGGATTTGAACTCTTGTCTCTCATGGATGGATTCTCGGATACAATCAAATCAGAATATCTGAACAAGACCAATCTAAAACCACGTTTATAACTCCTTGGGGAACCTATTGTTATGTTGTTATGCCATTTGGTCTCGGAACGCCGGTGCTATGTACCGTGAGCTATGACATATATATTCCACGATCTAATTCATAAAATCATGGAATCCTACATAGATGACTTGTTGGCTAAGGTCAAGAAGCGTTGTGACTATCCGAAAGTACTCCGCATCATTCTCTCACGCCTAATAGAATACGGAGTCATGCTAAATCCAGAAATGCGTCTTTGGTGTAACAGGAGGATAAGCTCCTAGGTTACATCATATCATCACGAGGGATAGATGTTGATCCAACCAAAATTTGGGTTGTCCTCGAAATGGTCCCACCTTCGAATGAATCTGGAATCAGGTCATTTCTTGGAAAACTGGGTGCAATCCGAGATTCATCCCGGACTTAAGTTTCGCCATTCATCCAATCAACAATTTACTCAAGAAGGATTATAGCATTGATTGGACCAAAGACTGCAATGAAGCCTTTGATGCAGTTAAGCATTTCCTGTTATCACCACCTACGCTAATGCCACCTAAGCTAGACCACCTGTTAATTTTGTATTCACGAGCTACCGATGTCTCGCTGGCCTGTATGTTGGCCCAAGAAGACGATGACAAGAGGGAACGCATGATTTATTTCATTAGTCGAACATTACTTGACTATGAAACACGTTATACACAGGCAGAACGAGAATGCCTTGCCATAGTCTTTGCTACTAAACGCTTAAGACAAGATATATCTTTGAATCAAGAAACAAGGGTCATGGTAAAAACGGACCATTTAAGAACTTTCCTCACGCAAGGATCCTTGTCTAAAAACGCTGGACATTTTATAACCTTAATGGGGGAATTCGAATTAACATTTGTAAATCAGAAGTCGGTTAAAAGACAAATCATCGTTGATTGGTTAGCTGATAACCCATTAGATGGAGGTGATTTAGTAAATTTAGATTTTCCAGATGAGTGCGTATACTACATCGAAACCCGACGCCTATCTCTCGATTGTCCCCGTACACCGATATTATTAATTATATCATGGACCATATGTATCCGTATGAGCTACACCACAACAAAGAAGGTGGTTACATATTATCGCAGCCAAATACGTCATCATAGAGCAAGTGCTCTACCGAAAAGCATTCGATGGAATGCTCTTGAGATGTGTCGACACAGAAGAATCCAAGAAGATTCTCCATGAATCTCACAGTGGAATGTGTGGAGGCCACTTCGGTGGCCATGCCACCGCCGCAAAAAATACATCGAATGGGCTATTTCTGGCCCACTCTAGAACACGACGCAGTGGAGTTTGTACGCAGGTGTCATAAGTGTCAAGAATTCTCCCACGAGATTCATATGCCAGCACAAGCTCTACAACCAATTGCTACTCCATGGCCCTTTTCTACATGGGGTCTTGATTTGATAGGGAAATTCTCTCCCTTGTCTACAGATGGCCATAATTTTATAATCATGGCCACCGAATATTTCACCAAGTGGGTAGAGGCTATGCCTCTTACTACTATACCAGGTTCTGTAATCGCCAAGTTCATTTTGAACCAAATCATTTGCAGATACGGTATCCCACAAGTCATTATCTTAGATAATGGAACTTCTTTTAAAAATGATGAAGTTTGCGAACTATGCAATAAATTTAAAATAAGCCATCATACGGCTTCCTTGTATTACCCTCAAGCCAACGGACAGGCTGAAGCAACAAACAAGACACTGAAAGCCATTCTCCTTAAAACTGTGAAAGAAAACAAATGAGATTGGCATTTGAAGTTATATCCGCCTTATGGGCCCACCGAACCTCAATAAGAACACCAATGGGGCAACTCCTTTCTCACTAGTATTTGGGCAGAGGCGGTTCTCCCACTTGAGGTCAAAATACCTACTTCTACATTTCATTACAAGGGATTCTGGATGAAGACGCTTACAGAGAAGCACGTCTTTCCCAACTGGAAAGCCTAGATGAAACTAGGTTAGATGCTGAAAAGCGGCACAGAGCCTATGCTGACCGGATGTGCCGGCAATATAACAAGAAGGTCTATGAACGCGACATATATGAAGGTGATTTAGTTCTAAGGCTAGACAGTCGGATCGACAAGAAGACCGGCGAAGGAAGGAAGTTCCGGCCTAAATGGTTGGGCCCATACCGAGTCATGAAGGACTATGGAAATGGTGCATACCTCCTATGTATGCTAGAAGGTGAGGAATTTGGTGAAACAGTCAATTCCCTGCACCTCAAGCGGTTCTACGCATAAGCAAGCTAGCACTACTTATATATATTTACATTGCATCTTCATATAGATTAAGATCATTTTTGTCCGCTTGTTTCTTACATAAATTGTGATCAAGGAATTTTATTCTCAAAGCAATTCATTACAAACTCATGATGTTGTTGGCATAAAACTTTCTAATCATACCTCTCCATTTTCATGATATCATCAAATTATCTCGGAATTGTTTTATCAAATAAAGCTAGACATGTGAAAGTCTTAACGGTAACCATACCAAGATCTACAGTGCTTGTTCTCACTTTTAGTTTCCTCTTAGGATAGGTGTCTTGCCTATGGTTTGTTCTAGAAGCTTCATGGTGTCGCATTTATCCCATATATATGTCTCTTCGTAAATAAGCACATACCGACATTTTACTCAAGAAAACAAGTCAAAAAGTGATCAAACCGAAAATTTTAATTTTACACATTTCTTGCTTGCCCACCAACCTTCGGTGATGAGCTTGCATCTCTTACTAGTGACGAAGGGTTGGGAAAGGATGGAAATTCCCTTACTCGCCTATACCTTGCCCATGGTGATAAACCCACGCTTCTTACTAGTAGCATGGGGCAAAGTATACGGGGTCCTCTTGACAAGCAAACATTAAAGGTCATAAGCAAACAATTCAAATCTTGAGGTCTTAAATCAAAGATAAATGGATCGAGATGTTCAAAATTCCAAGAGAGTTAAAATCCTAAAAACCTGATTTTGTCTACTATGTGGCCATCTACGGATCTAAATCTAGATAAACCAACGTAAAGTAAGTTGCATTCTAAACTATGAAGTCACTCGGGTAGAGTAGGCTTGTAGTGTCCTAATTTGGTTCCACCAAAGCTTTGTCTATCTTTCATCACTATCATTTCACTACACCTCACAACTTGTGCCCTTTCTAGCTCTTGGTGATGAGCCCTCACATCTTACTAGTTGCAGATCCAAAATTGCTTATAGAAGCTAGATTCAAAATCACATTATATCTACATCATCATATGTCAGCATCATGAAACACAAAAGGGAAGGTAAATCATTTGTTCACCATCAGCATACATTCTGGAAAAGCATATAAACATACATCGTAGTATACATAAGGAAACTGGAAAAGGAAACAAAGCCATCAATGCCAAAAGCTTGATCCAAAAAGAATATACATATATATATATAAATGATCAACATTTATGTACAATGCCATCATGCACTAAGCATGGTCAAAATGCTCAAAGAGCCCGGGATATACAAAAGAATGTATCGTACAAAAATCTACGAGAGCCAAGCGGCTTCTCAATCTCTACGGGACCCCTCTGAAGGTGCACGCCCACGCCTAGGACTCCGGCTACGCCGGCGCTCTGAATGCACGGAGGGCTCAGGATCCCGAGGGGCCGCAGCCTCACCACGAGAATGGCTCCTCATCAGACGCTCAGCCATCCTATACCCCACTAGCTCGGTGCGAAGGGTCGATACCATCCTCACCCACATGCCACATTGGAGCAAAGACGCCGAGATGCCTACCACGGTTTGAAGGCTCCCCGGGCGTCCTGAAATAACTCTCGCACGGGTCCTATCCATGGGATCATCGGGGAATCGGCATACCTCGCTGCGAATCAAATCTCGCCACTCATCGGCGGTCTCTGCAAACAAAGGAGAAAAAAATTAGAAACCAAATAAGGAATTAAAAAATACAAGATAGCAACTAAGGAGGTCCTAACAAAGAAACAAACACTAGAAGGGAGAGAGGGTAACTTACTCGGATCACCCAGCCTCCAAGATGGATCTATGGGGTCAGCGCCACCACGGATGCCGCTACCGACTGAGGGGCTACTCCTGTAGCTAGAGCAACGTAACGCCCGCAATAGACTCATCCTCCCCATGGCCCTAGGAGAGTGGCTCCTATGAAACCATAGTCACTCTCTCTGCACTCTGCTCAACCCTCTCTGCCTGCATAATATCCTGGGTATCGTGCCACTCAGGATCACTGTCCTCGGGCTCCTCCTCTATCTCCCCCAGTAAACTCCTCAGACTCGGAGTCTACCTCAATAGGGTCATCGCTGCTATGAGCAGGACCCGCGGCAATCCGAAGTAAAGGTGCCTGAGGCACACCGGCTCTCCCTCTGGCACGAACTATCCTCCTGGCTGCAATAGGAATGCTAGGAGTAACCACTGTCCAACCCCGGCCTCTAGGCCCCCCTCTGGCCTCTCGGACTGATCTATATACTGGCACCACTGGGGAAGCATACCCATGTATGGTAAGCCAAACTACTGAGGAACTCGGCCAAAGGGGTGCATCTCCACATGCCCCACTCTGTCAATAAGTTGCCCTATCGTGGAGCAGGAGATCAAGGTAAGAGCCTCCTCGCCCCATATGCCTGCAATAGTCTGGTATGGTGTGGCCTCCATGTCGGTAGTAGTCAGGGAGGAAATTGGGCGATGAGGTGCTCTAAGCACCGACATGTCCACGTCCATCTAGCTGCGCCTCATAGCCGCATAATATCCTAGGTATCATGCCACTCGGATCACTGTCCTCGGCTCCTCCTCTTTCTCCCCCATAAACTCCTTAGACTCGGAGTCTACCTCAATAGGGTCATTGCTGCTATGGACAGGGACCCACGGAAATCCAGTAAGGTGCCTGGGCACACCGCCTCCCTCGGCATGAACTATCCTCCCGGCTGCAATAGGAACGCCGGAGTAACCACTTGCCCAACCTCAGCCTCTAGGCCCCCTCGGCCTCTCGACCGATCTATATACCGCGCCACCGGGAAAGCATACCCATGTACGGTGAAAGCCAAATCTGTGAGGAACTTGGCCAAAGGGGTGCATCTCCACACGCCCCACTCTGTCAATAAGCTGCCCTGTCGTGGAGCAGGAGATCAAGGTAAGAGCCTCCTCGCCCCATATGCCTCGCCATAGTCTGGTATGGTGTGGCCTCCATGTCGGCAGTAGTCGGGAGGCAACTGGCTGATGAGGTGCTCTAAGCACCGACATGTCTATCCATCTAGCTGCCCTCACAGCCCCAGGATCTGCCACCTCCACACCCCTGCCATAAGGGATGAAATGCTCATAGACCCAACTCATGACTAGAGTCGGGTGGCTCAATGACTGCCCCTGTAAACGGACTACCCTGTATAAGTCATGGTAGGTGGTCCCAAGAATGTCTGCTCCCCAGGCATATATCCGACCGTGCCCCTCTATCTGCATGGGAATAATGGGGGACCGGCAAGATAACAAAGTATCTCCTCCCTTGTCCCGTGATCAGCCTCGAGGCAAGGATCCCCATGATGGCCTTTGGAGAAGTAGGGGATGGGCAAAGAAGGAATAGATCGAACTCTCACCCCCTTCTTCGACCCCATGGAGATGACTGCATCTCCCATATATGTGGCCCACTGTGCAATCTGTGCCCGTGAGCCTGCTGTCTCTAGGGTAAGTCATCTCCCGATGATCGGGACCCCCAGAATATGATAGACGTCCTCCAGTGTAATAGTCCACTCACCACGGACCCCTAGTAATCGGAAGGTGTTCCGATCTCGCATCCCAAGATGAGAACAGTCACAAAGAATGTGATCGGATGGTGTAACATGGGGCACGCGTGAAATGCATAGTATCCTGCCCACTCGAAGAGTGTCCTCCTCGTCCCGTGAGAGGGCATCTAGTACCCACGGGAGCCAATCACACTCCTCTCTCTACTCCACCGGATATACTCTCTCTCGCCCGCATACACCCAAAAACACACAAAAGCAGAGCAAGTTAGCATCCAAGTAATACTAGAAAATCATGAAAGCACGTAAAAATGCTAAAAATACAAACATAATCTCAAAAAGAGGTTCCTTTTGCATTCTCAGATAAAACCGCCACCCTAAGTAGGGGCGGTTTTGTAACTTCGCCACCTTAAGGGCGCTTATCATGTAACCGCCACCACCGAACAGGCGGCGGGTCATGTAACCGCCACCCTCGGTAGGGCGCGGTACATGTAACCGCCGCCCTTGGCGGTGGCGGTCGTGGTCCGAAACCCATGCGGGTTTTAAATTTAAAAAGCCTAAAAACGTAAAAAATGACCGTTTACCTAAAAACAAAGCCTACCTGGAGGTGCCCCCTAGGTGGACCTTTCAACAGTAACATTTTCAAAAATTACTCCCCATGACAAAGTATTTAGCATTTCAAATTTAAGGTGATAAAAGGGAGAAACTGAAGAAAACTAACCTGTGATCTCATGGGTCGATGTGCCGCACGTGGAGGCATGATTGCTATCTCGTCCGTGGACGTTTTGACTCTACTCACACAAGAAACCTTCACCATGGGTCCCAGCTCAAAATCAACCAAATCAACTCGCGCGAAATGAATAGGAAAATGGGCCCACTTTCATATATATAGCACTCTGATTCGTTTTAAAATGATTTTTTCACAGGTTTGGAGCGCCGACGGAGGTAAGTTCTTATCCCCGCACAAATGGTATGTTCTCATTTCTTATTATTTTAGCATTTATTTTCCAAACTATTGTGTCTATCTCGCACTTGAGTTCTCTTTTCATTTTACAGTGTAGTGCATATTGATGGCGTCATTTCAACACACGTATGTATCGGATATAAATTCTGACTTCCCATTTTGGGACTGCCATACTCGGACCCACCGTTTTACGCCTCTTCATGGCTAAAACGTTTCTCCGAGGGAGCAATATGTACGTACCCAAAATTGTGAGGTACTGTACTACCGAACAATGTAACAAGTGCCCCAATGATGATACAGGTCTCCTCGCAAGGTGTTCGGATCCGGAAAAGATCTCCAAGTGTGCGTTAACATCCCGCATGCCCCGCTTAGCCCCTGCGTCCTTTATTTTATCTTTTTCTCTTTTTAAGCGCCATTTTTCCCTTCGATTATGAAACCCCTACCCGCCTTCTGGCGGCGGTCTCGTGACCGCCACCCTTAACAAGGTAGTGGTCCTATAACCGCCGCCTGCTCGTGAGCGGTAGTCCTTACGCGTTTTCCAGAAAGCGTTTTTAACGCGACTCACGTAAAAATCAACGATTCACCAGCTTTTTTTTACCGCCTTGGGCTTGCATTTATGTTTTTGGTCCCCTGGAATAGTGTTTGGCCATTGTTTATAGTTTTAGAGTTCAGTTTGGTTTTGATCTTTGGGTGAATGAAATGCTATAAATAGATGGCTTGTGCTCAAGCAAATGGCCTCTCATTTTTGCTCTCATCTTCTAATTTCAGTAGCTCAGTCTATTATTTTTCTTAGAAGCCATAGTTTCAATTCATTGCATGCTTAGTTAGCATTGTTTAGCTGTTGGTAAGCCACATATCCATCTTGTGCAAGCACTTGTTATTTTATCCAATCCATTGAGATAGAATAGCTTAGGAAGCCATTAAAGTTGCAGGTTTTGCTCCTCAAAACAAGATAGTTTCAGGTTCTGGACGCCTTATGTTGCATGACTCGCAATAGATCCAGCTAGGAATTGCATAAGCCAAGCTCTGTACTCTTGCGCTATCCCTCTCCTACTCGCATTATATTCGATGCAATGATTCTGAGCTGCCTTTGTCCCAATATCTACTTCTATTGATGCTAGCATTACACGCTTTTCTAGATTCACGTGAACACGAAGGAATGAGGAGATCACACTGAGGGGATAGGATCACACACACCATTGGATTCGCCACCAAGTTTTGCATAATCCAGTTCAGCTTTCAAAGTTCTAAATTAGAAATATATCAAATAGAGTAGATAATCACTTCTTTTCAGTCAAATTTACTTTCGATATTGCCAGGGAAGCTGTGGGGATTGATAGTTTCTGAGAAACTATGATTCACTCCTCACTTCTAAGGTAGGATCGAGAGTCTGGCAAATAGATTAGGCAAGTTATTTCATTGTTTAGAATAGATCTACAAATTACACAGACAAATAGCTACACTCGGTTATTTTGTTTGTTTTAAGTTGTTATTTTAGTTGTCAATTCTAGATATTTTAAATAGTTGCTTTTCTTAAATTCTTAAAGGTTTCTCAGAAAATACAAAAATAGAAGTTATATATGTTCTAGATTTATTTTCACATAGTTTAATTCACTTTGTTGCAGTTAGATTTACATTATTGCATTTGTATGACAATCACGGGACCTAGGGAACCCAGAGAATACGTATTTGAGCCAATTGTGCCTCAACCCAATCTCGTCACAACAATAGTTGACATAGACCAGAATCTTAGAATCCAAATCTTCCAAACAACAACAGATTTATGATAGATTAGCTCTCAGTTGAGGGGATTAAATATAGAAGATGACCAAGCACATACGTTTTGGTCAAATCAATCAAACTACAAATTACACTAGGCAAACATTCATATGACTATAGGGTTCGAAAGATAACAAACCTTGAGGTTGTGATCCTTTGGTCCCACACCCAAATGCGGGAGACGTTCTCAGACATAGATACTAGCCTAAGAATTCAAGTGGCAAGAACGCTTTTGTGAGGTACTTTCTGAGAAGATCGCACAACTATTAGTTTTGAATATAGAGGGTGAGAAAGCATACAATTACTGGATGTTAGGGATTAGGAACTAACTCTACACATGACCATAGCAGATTACAATAACCAGAGACTACGGTTATGATCCAAAAATACCTTAACCCAACGAATCCGTAAGTCAATCGAGACATGACAACGCCTACGTGCACAAGTATTGAGATCTACTCCACTTCCACTATCATCATCAAACAATTATCCTTACTAAGATATAGTAGCAAACAAAGCTAGAGAGTTCTGGACTAGGCCAGAGAATCGTCCATAAGTCGACTATATTCACTATCCCGCATATGACCTTATCTCGGAGACATACGAAAACTATCCCAGTCATTTTCCACGTATTCCACAACCCATAGATCGAATGACGCTGAGAGCTCGATATTGATTGGAGCCTTGAGCGGTCATCCTTGTCAATCGATCTATCACACCATCTTAGGTTAGGAGGGCCTTCTTTGCCTTAGATTCAAAATTTCCACTAGTGTGCGTCGAAGACATCATATTGCCTAACTAGTTTGTCTGCATCCCACTCATATCCCATCCCCACCAGCTGTCTCGGCATGACCTCGGGAGGTCGGGTGCGTGGAAGAGTTACTTGTAGATGCCCACGCAGCTTGCTTGTCACTTTTCCGGCGTACAACAAGGGGCACCAATTATGATAGTCAATTTTCTCAATGTGATTTAGTTCTTGCACATTAAACAAGAACACAATGAATCTATCGCCCATTTCATCCAAAGGTTGCATGCAGTTCTTTATTCTTCGACAAGTTCTCCAAATATGGATCGGATGGAACTATGCGATTTATTCCTTCATTCTCTCAGCGAGAGAGGTAAAGGAAGAAGTCCAGAAGTTCCCACTAAGTACTTACGATGAAGTACTTGCAAGCGCTCTTCGAATAGATCAAGCGGCGATAGATAGTGGTCGTAATACATATGGAACGAATGGGAGGTTAATCACCTCCAAAACGAACACTACTGACTTATCCTACTACCACGAATGTCAATCAAGGACCTAAAACCCTTAAAAAAAATCGTGGGGTGACAACGATGGATAAGTAACCGATCAACCTAAAAAGGTAAATACTTGTGAATACTTCACTACCAATGAACAATCAATCGAAACAATAACTTTACCCCACAATCAATACAGTGGATTTTAATCATCCTCAACAACAACAAGCTGCGAAATCCCACACGGTCTAAGCCAAAACTCATTTGGTTATCAAAGCCGAAACAACAAATGCAAAACTTTAATCCTAATAGGCAACAGTTTGATCAGAATTTTAGGCCACAATATACACCAAACCAACAAACTAGGAATTACAATCCCAATTCATATTGTGGTTTCCACAAAATTTGAGGTCATGACACTAGAACGTGCCGTGACTACAATAAATTCATGCAACATTTGCCAGAAGAACAAAGACAGTTCTTCACAGATTTTTTTTTGGCGGATCCCGTGTCACCACCACCAGGCACGCTCGCGGGGGCAGTTTCCCCTCAGAATGCTCCCCTCAAGATATTTAATGATCCACTCCCAAATCACGATAATAATAGGCTAAATCTAAATGGGACAAACAAAAGCGCAATGACGGGAAACAATGATCATGAAGCCTCGACTTCACTAAATCCATCAGTTGTGCCACAATTAGGAAATCAGCCGAGACCCAAGATAGTCAGTTTAGTAGAACTAGATGCCGAACTACCCATCGAAGCTATAACAAGAACACGAGAGTATTTCTCTCAGCCAAGCCCAAGTCACCTGCCAGAAATAGATAAGAGCCAACAAATAGTAGAAAAACCCGTAGGTGCCTATGATTTAATTAGCGACCTAACAAAAACCTTCTCGCACATTTCATTTTTGGACTTACTAAAGAATTCTCCTACCCACGCAGGCTGCTCTTACCGGAGGCATTAGGTTTAGGTCATCTAATCAATATCACTCCACCTCCCGAAACACAAGTAAACCATGTGGAATTTGATATCCACCCTCCGGGGCAGTCGGATAAGGATGTCAAATTCATATTTGAAATAAGTAAAATGCCTACGAGATCTCTTGATATTGCACGCCGAGGTGATCCAACCTTACACTTACAAGTATGGTTTATAATAACTACATAAAACGAGCAATGATTGATGATGGGGCAACGGTAAACATAGTCCCCTTCTCTTTCCTTCAAAAACTAGGATATGGGGAAACAAATTGTTCCACAACTCGAAATACACCGAGAGGCTATGATAACCGTAAGGCCACTTCAATTGGAACTATAATACTACCGGTCACCTTAGGACCCAAAAAATCTGACCGAGTTTTATATTATAGATCGGAAACTAATTATAATATGATCCTCGGCCGACCATGGATACACCATATGAAGGAAATTCCTTCTACGTTATTCCAAGTAAGATTCTTGCATCTAGGAAGGTGCTTGTAGCCAAAGGAAATCCAAAGCCATTCGATATACACCTAGCTGACTTAAAGAAAAGACTAGGTGTGCACTCAGAATTTGAACTTCCAACAAACCAACTTAATAAACCCACTGACGCAAAACCAGAGGAGAAGTTAGTACCTACAACGGATCTTGAGACTATGAATCTAGTCAAGACAATCCCAGCCTCAAAAGATGAGGCTAACATTGTAGAAACAATATCATTAGGAACTACTACAAAAATCATCGAATTACTGGAACAGGATCTACCAATGTTCTTACCATTTGATTCTGTGGGCATGGGATATTCCCTAGGTGTTGGTTCTCTTCCAGCAGAGGATCTCTGTATGGTGGAAGTAGAATGCGCAAACACAACAAATATCCCAACGATCCATATTCCCAGCTAAATATTGGACACTCCATTTTGATGGAGCTAGATGCCATTACGGAGCGGGGCAGGTATAATCTTTACTTCCCCTGAAGGAAAGGTCCTACAATTCACCTTGAAACTCAATTTCGAATGTGAAACAATGGCGCCGAGTAATGAAGCCCTCCTCCTTGGCCTTATTTTGGCCAAGAGGATCGGTATTAATAACATCGAGTGTTAGGAGATTCACAATTGGCAAGCAAACCAAGTCTCGAGGTATATGAAACCAAAGCCGAAGCAATTCTGACTTTACAAAATAGTTGTATTAGATTTAAGAAAAGGACTTTGACTTCATATCAATTGAAGCAATCCCGTGAGAACACAATCTTCTCGCCGATTCTATAGCAACCTCGGCATTACGCTTTACTCCAAACAGTAAGTTAGAAGATACCCGTTTCATGGTATCCCTTCGTGATGAACCATTGATAAAAGCAACGACAAATTCTCTTTTAAACGGAAATGAAAACAAGTCTATTATCCTAGATCACATTGATAGTGATATGACCACTCTGAATTACTTAAACGCCTATGCGGCATTACATCTCTCCTATCATATGATAGATTTGTCCTTAATTCCACATTCATCTTCCTACTTCGGAAATCCCATGATGGAACCTAGCATATACACGCTGGAAAGTGGGGACGATTTGGATTTACCTCCAGCCCCACCTGAATTTGAAGAGGGTAATGCCTCTTTAATTGAAGAAATAATTGATGTTAACATTGGAACGAAGGATGAACCAAAAATCTTAAAATTAGGGTCCTCGTTAACCCCGGAAGAAGTAGAAATACACACTCAGATCCTCAAGGAACATCAGAAAGCTTTTGCATTTAATTATAAGGAAATGACAGGCATTGCACCACACATTGTGGTGCACAACCTCGTCACTAAATCTATTCCTCACATAAGGATCCTTTGATGCGGTTAAGCATTTCTGTTATCACCACCTACGCTAATGCCACCTAAGCTAGACTCCCAAGTTAATTTTATATTCACGAGCTACCGATGTCTCTGCTGCTTTGTATGTTAGCCCAAGAGGATGATGACAAGAGTGAGCGCGTGATTTATTTCATTAGTCGAACGTTACTTGACTATGAAACACGCTATACATAGGTAGAATGAGAATGCCTTGCTATAGTCTTTACTACTAAACGCTTAAGACACTATATGGTGAATCGAAACAAGGGTCATGGTAAAAACGGACCATTTACAAACTTTCCTCACACAAGGATCCTTGTCTAAAAAAAGGTCGGGATGTTTTATAACCTTAATGGGGAATTCGAATTAACGTTTGTAAATCGAAGTCGGTTAAAGGAGAAATCATCATGATTGGTTAGTGATAACCCATTAGATGGAGGTGAATTAGTAAATTTATATTTTCCGGATGAGTGCGTATACTACATCGAAACCTCGACCTCTATCTCTGAGTGTCCTGGTACTCGATATCATTAATTATATCATGGACCATACGTATCCGAAGGAGCTACATCGCAATAAAGAAGGTGATTACGTATTATCGCAGCCAAATACGTAATCATAGAGCAAGTGCTCTACCAAAAGCGTTCGATGGAATGCTCCCGAGATGTGTCGACACAGAAGAATCCAAGAAGATTCTCCACGAATCTCATAGTGGAATGTGTGGAGGCCACTTCGGTGGCCATGCCACCGCTCACAAAATACATCGAATGGTCTATTTCTGGCCCACTCTAGAACACGACGCAGTGGAGTTTGTACGCAGGTGTCATAAGTGTCAAGAATTCTCCCATGAGATTCATATGCCAGCAAAAGCTCTACAACCAATTGCTACTCCATGGCCCTTTTCTACATGGGGTCTTGATTTAATAGGGAAATTCTCTCCCTCGTCTACAGATGGCCATAATTTTATAATCACGGCCACCGAATATTTCACCAAGTGGGTAGAGGCTATGCCTCTTACTACTGTACCAGGTTCTGTAATCACCAAGTTCATTTTGAACAAAATCATTTGCAGATACGGTATCCCACAAGTCATTATCTCAGATAATGGAACTTCTTTTAAAAATGATGAAGTTTGCGAACTATGCAATAAATTTAAAATAAGCCATCATATGGCTTCCTTGTACTACCCTCAAGCCAACGGACAGGCTGAAGCAAAAAACAAGACACTGAAAGCCATTCTCCTTAAAACTGTGAAAGAAAACAAACGAGATTGGCATTTGAAGTTATATCCGGCCTTATGGGCCCACCGAACCTCAATAAGAACACCAACGGGGGCAACTCCTTTCTCACTAGTATTTGGGGCAGAGGTAGTTCTCCCACTTGAGGTCGAAATACCCAGTCTCCGCATTTCATTACAAGGGATTCTGGATGAAGACGCTTACAGAGAAGCACGTCTTTCCCAACTAGAAAGCCTAGATGAAACTAGGTTAGATGTTGAAACAGTGCACAGACCCATATCTTGTTGATGTGCGAAATATAACAAGAAGGTCTATGAACGTGACATATATGAAGGTGATTTAGTTCTAAGGCTAGACAGTCGGATCGACAAGAAGACTGGCGAAGGAAGGAAGTTCCGGCCTAAATGGTTGGGCCCATACCGAGTCATGAAGGACTATGGAAATGGTGCATACCTCCTATGTACACTAGAAGGTGAGGAATTTGGTGAAACAGTCAATTCCCTGCACCTCAAGCGGTTCTACGCATAAGCAGCTAGCACTACTTATATATATTTACATTGCATCTTCATATAGATTAAGATCATTTTTGTCCTTGTTTCTTACATAAATTGTGATCAAGGAATTTTATTCTCAAAGAAATTCATTACAAACTCATGATGTTGTTGGCATAAAAATTTCTAATCATACCTCTCCATTTTCATGATATCATCAAATTATCTCGGAATCATTTTATCAAATAAAGCTAGACATGGCAAAGTCTTAACGGTAACCATACCAAGATCTGCGGGCTTGTTCTCACTTTTAGTTTCTTCTTAGGATAGGTGTCTTGCCTATGGTCTGTTCTAGAAGCTTCATGGTGTCACATCTATCCCATATATATGTCTCTTCGGAAATAAGCACATACTGACATTTTACTCAAGAAAACGAGTCAAAAAGTGATCAAACAGAAAATTTTAATTTTACACATTTCCTTGCCCCACCAACCTTCGGTGATGAGCTTGCATCTCTTACTAGTGACGTAGGGTTGGGAAAGGATGGAAATGCCCTTACTCACCTATACCTTGCCCATGGTGATAAACCCACGCTTCTTACTAGTAGCATGGGGCAAAGTATAGGGGGTCCTCTTGACAAGCAAACATTAAAGGTCATAAGCAAACAATTCAAATCTTGAGGTCTTAAATCAAAGATAAATGGATCAGATGTTCAAAATTCCAAGAGAGTTAAAATCCTAAAAACCCATATTTTGTCTACTATGTGGCCATCTACGGATCTAAGTCTAGATAAACCGCAAAGTAAGTTGCATTCTAAACTATGAAGTCACTTGGGTAGAGTAAGCTTGTAGTGTCCTAATTTGGTTCCACCAAAGCTTTGTCTATCTTTCATCACTATCATTTCACTACACCTCACAACTTGTGCCCTTTCTAGCTCTTGGTGATGAGCCCTCGCATCTTACTAGTTGCGTGGAGTTGGGAGTAGGGGCAGGTTTATCTGCTCATCATACTGGTTTACCTTCACCACTCTGCCAAAACAAACATGGAGTATCCAAAATTTCTTACAGAAGCTAAGATTCAAAATCACATTATATCTACATCATCATATGTCAGCATCATGAAACACAAAAGGGAAAGTAAAACACTTGCATCATTTGTTCACCATTGCATATATTCTAGAAGAAGCATATAAACATACATCGTAGTATACATAAGGAAACTGGAAAAGGAAACAAAGCCATCAATGCCAAAAGCTTGATCCAAAAAGAATATACATATATATATATATATATATAAATGATCAACATTTATGTACAATGCCATCATGCACTAAGCATGGTCAAAACGCTCAAAGAGCCCGGGATATACAAAAGAATGTATCGTACAAAAATCTACGAGAGCCAAGCGGCTTCTCAATCTCTACGGGACCCCTCTGAAGGTGCACGCCCATGCCTAGGACTCTGGCTATGCCGGCGCTCTAAATGCACGGAGGGCTCAGGATCCTCGAGGGGCAGCGTAGCCTCACCACGAGAATGGCTCCTCATCGACGCTTCCCGTCCTTGCACCACTGCTAGCTCGGTTTGAAGGGTCGATACCATCCTAGCCACATGCCAAACTAGAGCAAAGACGTCGGTATGCCTACCGGCTGCTGAAGGCTCCCCAGCGTCCACAGATAACTCTGCACGGGTCCTATCCATGGGGATCATCAGGGAATCAGTGCATACCCTGCGAATCAAATCTCGCCACTCATCGGCGGTCTCTGCAAACAAAGGAGAAAACAAATTAGAAACCAAATAAGGAATTAAAAGATACAAGATAGCAACTAAGGAGGTCCTAACAAAAAACAAACACTAGAAAGGAGAGAGGGTAACTTACTCGGATCACCCGGCCTCCAAGATGGATCTATGGGGTCAGCGCCCGCCACGGATGCCACTACCGACTGAGGGGCTGCTCCTGTAGCTGGAGCAACGTAACACCCACAACAGACTCATCCTCCCCATGGCCCAGGAGAGTGGCTCCTCTGAAACCAGAGTCACTCTCTCTGCACTCTGCTCAACCCTCTCCGCCTACATAATATCCTGGGTATCGTGCCACTCAGGATCACTGTCCTCGGGCCCCTCCTCTGTCTCCCCCCGTAAACTCCTCATACTCGAGTCTACCTCAATAGGGTAATTGCTGCTATAGGGCGGGACCCGCGTGCAATCTGAAGTAAAGGTGCACGGGGCACACCGGCTCTCCCTGCGCACGAACTATCCTCCACGGGCTGCAATAGGAATGCCAGGAGTAACCATTGTCCAACCTCAGCCTCTAGGCCCCCTCACAGCCTCTCGGACTGATCTATATCTGGGGAAGCCCCATGTATGGGGGCCAAGCATAGGAACCCATGTATGGTAAGCCAAGGCGTGGAGCAGAGATCAAGGTAAGAGCCTCCTCGCCCCATATGCCTGTGATAGTACGGTATGGTGTGGCCTCCATGTTGGCGGTAGTCGGGAGAGGAAGCCGGCGATGAGGTGCTCTAAGCACCGACATTTCTATCCATCCTGCTACCCTCACAGCTCCAGGATCTGCCACCTCCACACCCCTGCCATAAGGGATGAAACGCTCATAGACCCAACTCATGACTAGAGTCGGGTGGCTCAATGACTAGCGGGAGATAAGTCGGGTGGTCCCAAGAATGTCTTCTCCCCAGGCATATATCCGACCGTGCCCCTCTATCTGTGCAATAATGGGGGACCAACAGTATAACAAAGTATCTCCTCCCTTGTCCCCGATCAGCCTCGAGGCAAGGATCCCCATGATGGCCTGGCGAAGTAGGGGGATGGGCAAAGAAGGAATAGATTAAACTCTCACCCCCTTCTTCGACCCGTGGAGATGACTGCATCTCCCATATATGTGGCCCACTGTGCAATCTGTGCCCGTGAGCCTTTTGTCTCTAGGGTAAGTCGTCTCCCGATGATCGGACCCCCGATAATACGATAGAGCGTCCTCCGAGTGTAATGGTCCACTCACCGCAGACCACTTGCGATCGGAAGGTGTTCCGATCTGCATCCCAATATGAGAACAGGTCAAAAAGAATGTGACTGGATGGTATAACATGGGGCACGCGTGAGATGCGTAGTATCCTGGCCCACTGAAGAGTGTCCTCCTCGTCCTGTAAGAGGGCATCTAGTACCCCTAGGAGCCAATCACACTCCCTCTCTCTACTCCACCGGATATACTCCTCTCTCGTCTGCATACACCCAAAAACACACAAAACAGAGCAAGTTAGCATCCAAGTAATACTGTGAAAACCATGAAAGCACGTAGAAATGCTAAAAATACAAACACAATCTCAAAAAGAGGTTCCTTTTGCATTCTGTGCAAAACCGCCGCTTTAAGGGCGGTGGTCGTGTAACCGCGCCCTAAATAGAGGCGGCTTATCGTGTAACCGCCCTCGGCGAGGTGGTGGTGGTCGTGGTCCGAAAACCCACGTGGGTTTTTAAATTTAAAAAGCCTAAAAACGTAAAAAAATGACCATTTTACCTAAAAACAAAGCCTACCCAGTAGGCGCCCCCCCTAGGTGGACCTTTCAACACTAACATTTTCAAAAATTACCCCCCATGACAAAGTATTTAGCATTTCAAATTTAAGGTGATAAAAGGGAGAAACTGAAGAAAACTAACCTGTGATCTCATGGGTCGATGTGCCGCACGTGGAGGCATGATCGCTATCTCGTCGCGGATGTTTTGACTCTACTCACGCAAGAAACCGTCACCGTGGGTCCCAGAGCTCAAAATCAACCAAATCGACTCGCGCAAATGAATAGGAAAATGGGCCCACTTTCATATATATAGCACTCTGATTCATTTTAAAATGACTTTTTCACAGGTTTGGAGCGCCGACGGAGGTAAGTTCTTATCCCCGCACAAATGGTACGTTCTCATTTCTTATTATTTTAGCGTTTATTTTCCAAACTATTGTGTCTATCTGCACTTGAGTTCTCTTTTCATTTTACAGGTAGCGGGAATATTGGATGGCGTCATTTCAACACACGGATGTATCAGGTATAACTTCTAACTTCCCATTTCGGGACTGCCATACTCGGACCCACCGTTTTACACCTCTTCATGGCTAAAACGCTTCTCCGAGGGGGCAATATGTACGTACCTAAAATTGTGAGTCTTGTATCTTTATCGGAACAACGTAACAAGTGCCCCAATAATGATACAGGTCTCCTCGCAAGGTGTTCGGGATCCAGAAAAGATCTCCAAGTGTGTGTTAACATCCCGCATGCCCCACTTAGCCCCTGCGTCCTTTGTTTTATCTTTTTTTCTCTTTTCTGGCCCTTTTTCCCTTGATTCTGAAACCGCCGCCTGCTGGCGGGCAGTCTCCATGACCGCCGCCCTAAACAAGGCAGCGGTCCTATAACCACCGCCCTACTCAGAGCGGCGGTCCTTTACGTGTTTTCTAGAAAGTTTTTTTAACGCAACTCACGTAAAAATCAATGATTCACCAGCTTTTTTTTACCGCCTTGGGCTTGCATTTATGTTTTTGGTCCCCTGGAATAGTGTTTGGCCATTGTTTATAGTTTTAGAGTTCAGTTTGGTTTTGATCTTTGGGTGAATGAAATGCTATAAATAGATGGCTTGTGCTCAAGCAAATGGCCTCTCATTTTTTTCTCTCATCTTCTAATTTCAGTAGCGGGTAGTCTATTATTTTGCTTAGAAGCCATAGTTTCAATTCATTGCATGCTTAGTTAGCATTGTTTAGGCATTGGTAAGCCGGATATCCATCTTGTGCAAGAAGCTGCTTTGTTATTTTATCCAATCCATTGAAATAGAATAGCTTAGGAAGCCATTAAAGTTACAGGTTTTGCTCCTTAAAACAAGATCCCGCTAGGAATTTCATAAGCCAAGCTCTCTACTCTTGCGCTATCCCTCACCTACTCGCATTATATTTAGTCGTATTACAGAGCTGCCTTTGTCCCAATATGTACTTTTATTGATGCTAGCATTACACACTTTTACGGATTCACGTGAACACGAAGGAGCGAGGAGATCACACTTGAGGGGACAAGATCACACACACCATTGGATTCGCCAGCTTTGTTGCTGCAGAATCCAGGGTTCTAGCTTTCAAAGTTCTAAGTTAGAAATATATCAAATAGAGTAGATAATCACTTCTTTTCAGTCAAATTTACTTTTGATATTGCCAGGGAAGCTGTGGGGATTGATAGTTTCTGAGAAACTATGATTCACTCCTCACTTCTGAGGTAGGATCGAGAGTCTGGCAAATAGATTAGGCAAGTTATTTCATTATTTAGAATAGATCTACAAATTACACAGACAAATAGCTACACTCGGTTATTTTGTTTGTTTTAAGTTGTTATTTTAGTTGTCAATTCTAGATATTTTAAATAGCTGCTTTCTTAAATTCTTAAGGTTTCTCAGAAAATACAAAAATAGAAGTTATATATGTTCTAGATTTATTCCACGTAGTTAAATCCACTTTGTTGCAATTAGATTTACATTATTACTTTTGTATGACAATCACGGGACCTAGGGAACCCAGAGAATACGTATTTGAGCCAATTGTACCTCAACCCAATCTCATCACAGCAATAGTTGACATAGACCAGAATCTTAGAATCCAAATCTTCTAAACAACAATGATTCTGACGATCAGCTCTTAGTTGAGGGGATTAAATATAGAAGACGACCAAGCACATACGTTTTGGTCAAATCAATCGAACTACAAATTACCCTAGGCAAACATTCATATGACTGTAGAAGGGTTCGAAAGAGAACAAACCTTCGGTTGTGATCCTTTGGTCCCACAGCTAGATGTAAGAGACGTTCTCATAGACATAGATACTAGCCTAAAAATTCAAGTGGCAAGAACGCCTGTGAGGTACTCTGAGAAGATCACACAACTATTAGTTTTGAATATAGAGGCTGAGAAAGCATACGATTACTGGATGTTAGGGATTAGGAACTAACTCTACACATGACCATAGCAGGATTGCAACAACCAAGAGTCTACGGTTGTGATCCACAAATACCGCAACCCAACGAATCCGTAAGTCAATCAGACATAGACACTAGCCTATGTACACAAGTATTCAGATCTACTCCACTTCCACCTATCATCATCGAACAATTATCCTTACTAAGATATAGCAGCAAAAAAAGCTAGAGAGTTCTGGACTAGGCCAGAGAATCGTCCATAGACTCGACTATATTCACTATCCAACATATGACCTTATCTAGAGACATACACGAAACTATCCCGAGTCATTTTCCATGTATTCCACAACCCATAGATCGAATCACACCAGATCTCGATATTGATTGGAGCCTTGAGCAATCATCCTTTCCGATCGATCTATCACACCAACTCAGGTTAGGAGGGCCTTCTTTGCTTTGATTCGCAATTTCCACTAGTGCGCGTCGAAGACATCATATTGCCTAGCTAGTTTGTCTGCATCCCACTCATATCCCATCCCCACCGGCTTTGTCTCGGCACGACCTCGGGGAGTCGGAGTGCGTGGAAGAGTTACTTGTAGATTCCCACGCTCGCTTGTCGTTTTCCGGCATACAGGCACAAAGTTGACTCCTAGCACTAGCTACCACCCACATACAGATGAACAGATGAAGATAGTTAATAAGTGGATAGAGGATTACTTGCGGAGTTATGTGTCAAGACATTAATGGGCATGGATTAGATGGTTACACATGGGTAAGTATTACTAAAATACCATGTATCAGATGAGCATAGGTATGACTCCTTTTCGAGCCTTGTATGGGTATGATGCTATGAAATTTATGGATTTGGTATTACTAGATAGCCGCAGTCCCAAAGCTCGAGATTGGTTATAGAAGAACCAAGGATATTCTAAAGGCTCTCAGAGAGAACCTTCAGAAGGCATAGAATAAAAAGAAGGTAAATGCAAATTGACATAGGATAGAGAGGTCTTTTGAGTTTTGGGATCTAGTATTCCTACGTTTACAACCATATAGGTAGTCCTCACTTAAGTAGAAGGGTGTAGAGAAATTGAAACCAGATAGTTCATCGAGTTGGGGATTGCATATGGGTAAGAGCTTACGGAGCATAGTAAGATACATAATGTCTTCCATGTTTCATGCCTTAAGAAGGCACTCAGACATCATATTGTACCATCTACAGAGTTGTCGCGACTAGATGAGGAGGGGAAGTTGGTGTTAGAACTAGAATCCATTATTGAAGAGAGACAAAGCTGGCTTAGAAGTAGAGTGATCACCGAGTATTTTTTGCACTGGAAGGGATTGCCACTCGACGATGATACTTGGGAGGGAGAGAAGATTTTTCAACATCCTAATTTGCATTTGCTTGAGGACAAGAAATTTTTGGAAGGGAGGACTGTAATGTCCCCTTTCCTATGCCAAAGGCCTAAGGACCAATTCGAGTCCAAGCCTTGGTAATACCCAATTGGCTTCGGATGCTGGGAGCTATTTTGTATGAATATATAGTCCATTTTGTTATAATTATTCATTGACATATGCAAAAGGTGTTTTGGAAGGAATATATGTTACGTTTTGTCCTTAGGAATGGGCCACCTGGTACTAATATTCTAATTTTGCATTTGGGGCTAAATTTTAGACCATGACAACTTAAAAAGGGAAAAGGAACTTAAGTTACTTTTATTTTATTGGCCCTTCGAAGGGAAAAATGTGACTAGGGTTTATTGGGCTTCTTTTGCCTTGGAGAAGTTATATAAGGAGTTGGCGGAGAAAGGAAAAGGGATTAATTCTTGCATAACGAATTATCTCTTTTCATGTGCAACAACTATTTGCAAATCTATAGTTTGTGGAGTTAAATCCCACAGGAACCCTAGCTTCGGTGGTGAGAGATCCATCCCTAGCTAGTAGGGCATTCTTCGGTAGTGAAATATCTACCCTAGCTTGTCATTTTGGAGCTATTTTTAGGGATGATTTACAGAGATATATTTTAAGAAGTCTTAGAGATAGGGTTTTGAGGGTTTTTGAGATAGTTTGTGAAGATAATCAGTGGGTTTTCATATCAGACTTACGGCAGCAATAAGAAAGGGTTTGGCATCATTTCTAGAGGATTTCAAAGGGGTTTTGAGCATATACCAAATAGGGCGACCTGTTTTGGAGATTGCAGCCTTTATTTGGAGGGTTTCCAGTTGGCCATTTTCAGATCTAGGGGTTGGAACATCCTCTTCTATATTTGTAAATTTTATTCCAAAGTTTCATAGTTTGTGCACTTATATTCGGGAGGCTATGAATTTTAGAAGTTTTCCAGCTATTTAGGGCCCACTGTAATTTTCTTCCAGCGTTATATTGTCTGAAAAATTCATAAAATAGTTTTCTTATGTTCTTTATAATATTAGAAATATCTCTTTAAATTTTTAAGTGATTTGAGTGCATAGTTTGGGAGTTATTAATTTTCTTCAGTTTGCTTCCCTAACTAGTAAAAATCTGGAAAAATCAGTATTTTTTTGGCTGCAAATTTTCAATATTTTGTGTTATTTTACTGGTATTCCACAAGGGATATTTCAATCACCTATATTAAAGTAACATTATTTGATTTGGTTTTTATAGGCACACTTGATGCGCTCTTCATAAACATGATTATGTTCGAGATTTTTAGATTTCATTCATCTAGCAATTCTAATTGTGCTAGACATTCTTGATGATAGTCCTCATCAAGGATAAAATAGTTAAGGGATACGCAGTGTGATGGGATTTAATCATCAAACATTAAAACCACCTTATATGCATAGAATTGATGGCACGCCAATAATTACTATTGATTGCTATATCAATTGATACAGATAACATGCCATTATATAGGCTGCGTGAGAGGGAGGATGGGAGATATAGTTACATAACTGTTCACTAACAACTACTAACAATGAAATGCATTAATTAAGCTAACATTCCCCCCCTTAATACATTTCTCTTACAAATGTACCCCCTAAACAAATCAAACTTCACCTTGCCGAGAGGCTTGGTGAGAATATCTGTAACCTAAAAATCAGTAGGGCAGTACTGGAGCTGAATTTGGTGGTTCAAGACCTGTTCACGAATGTAGTGACATTCGACCTCAATATGCTTTTTTCGTTCATGGAAAATAGGATTCTTCACAAGCTTCAACACACCTTGATTGTCGCAGTGAATGATGGAAGGTTTCTCTTCAGGAATCCCTATATTTGTAAAAATGCGACGTAAACAAATTGCTTCGCACACAACTCCTCGTTCAGCACGGTATTCAGCCTCAGTGGATGAGAGAGAAACAACAGTTTCCTTCTTGCTAATCCACGAGATAGGTCCAGATCCTAGATGAAAAACATATCCTGAAGTGGATTTCCTGTCATCAGCGGATCTGCATAGTCTAAGTCTGTATATCCCTTTAAGAAGAACTAAGTGTTCTTCTGATACTCTAGACCAAAGTCAATTGTACCTCGGACATATCTCAACACATGCTTTGCTACTATCTAATGACATTTCTTTGGCTCCTGCATAAATCTGGCAAGATAGCTCACTGCAAAGCAAAGATCTAGTCTAGTATAAGTCAAGTAAATGAGACTCCCCACAAGCTTCCTGTAGTGAGTGCCATCTACCTGCGGTGAATCCTGGAATCTAGATAATTGCAAACCTTTTTCCATAGGTGTGGACATTGGTTTACAATCTGACATTCCATACTTTTCGGGGAGTGTCTTGGCATATTTCATCACGGGAGGCAGAAGATATGATTCTTCTTACTGCCATATCTCTAAGCAAGAAGCATAGTGAAGTAGCCCCAAATCAGTCATGTCGAAGGATTTCTTCGAGATCATTTTTACATCATCTATAAGATTGTCGAACTTCCTATGATCACAAGATCATCTACGTACTGAAACCGAATGACAATCTCTGTTCCTACCTTCTTGATATACAAATTTGTATTTGAGGGGCTACTGAGTGAATCCATGTTGCAATAGGTGATCATCAATTTTTATATACCATGCCCTAGGTGCTTGTTTGAGTCCATAGAGAGACTTTATCAGACGACATACCTTGTGTGGTTGATGTTCGTCTACAAACCCTTCAAGTTGGGCCATGTACACTTCTTCTTTTAGATCACCATTTAGAAAAGCACTCTTGACATCCATCTGCTAAAGTTTCCATCCATTTTGTGTTGCCAGTGCACAGACAACTCTGATGGTTTTGATCTTCACAGTGGGTGCAAAGGTCTCGTCATAGTCAATTCCTTCTTGCTGAGCATAACCCTTTGCAACAAGTCATGCTTTGTGTTTGTTGATTGAACCATCTGCCTTATATTTTGTTTTGAAAATCCATTTACAACCAATGGATTTCTTACCTGGAGGTAGATCGACAAGTTCCCACATTTGATTCTAAATTAGGGAATCATATTCAGCATCCATAGCCTATTTCCACTGTGGTTGGTCTAATGCCTCACGAACAGTGTCAGGTTCGGTGCTCTCAACAACTGAACTCATGAGTGCAAAATTTACCTCATGTCTAGCTTGACTTCGTGTTCTGACTCCATAGAAGTACCAGGAAGTGAGTTTAGGTGTGCATCCCTAATAGTATTCTGGACCCATTTCAGACGTTGGTGCTGCTGATGTGAAGATGTGTTTTCTAGTGTGCCAAGATCAACAAACAAGTCTCCACTCAGCTCTTCTTCTCTCTGAGAAGAATCATCTTGCCCATCATCTAGATGTGTGAGTAATCTATGTGACGAGGTCGGTACTGGATCTCCATTGTGTGGCAAGGAGTCAAAGGATGACTCATCACATACCACATCTCGACTCTCGTAGATCTTCTTCATCTCAGGATCCATGAGATGATACTCCTTTGAGGTAGTACTATACCCCAAGAAAAGACATGGCAGTGTCTTTGGATCGATCTTCTTCCTTCTCTTATCTGGAACATGCATATATGCAGTACAACCAAAAACTCTCAAATGATGAATAGAAGGTTTACGACCAGTCCATACCTCTTCCGGTGTCTTGTTCTACAAGATCTTCGTGGGTGCTGGTTGAGTAGATACACTGCTGTCTGGACTGCTTCTACCCAAAACTGATCCTCCAACTTGGCGATTCGAGAGCATACAACGAGCCATCTCCATGACAGTCTGTTGTGGCGCTCAGAAATCCCATTTTGTTGGGGTGTGTAGGGTGCAGTCAAATGTTGTTGAATGCCATGCTGCTTCAGGTATGCTAAGAACTTCTTTGACACAAATTCCCCCCCTCGATCTAAGCGGAGGAGAAGAAGAGGCTTCCCAGACTACCTGATGGCTTGCTGGTAGAAGGTTTGGAAATTGGCAAATGCCTCACTCTTCTTCCGGAGAAAATATACCCACATTTTCCGTGAGTAATCATCAATGATAATCTAGAAGTACTCAAAACCTTGGAAGCTAGCTGGTAGGGGTCCACACAGATCGGTGTGAATGACCTGAAGATGCTCTATAGAATGATAAGAGCTCTGTTTGAATGGACCTCTATGTTGTTTGCCCGCAAGACATCCCGAGAAAATAGGTAAGGAATGGGAGAGTGGAGGAATCCCTCTTACCATTTCCTTAGCACTAAGCTAATGCAGAGCCCTAGCAGAAAGATGACCATATCGAAAGTGCCATAGTGCAGTGGACTTCGTCGTTGAAGTAGAGAGAGAAATGCTAGATGAAGTGACCGCATCCAGTGCAAATAGGCGGCCCTTCAGAAATGCTTGAGCAATTACTGAATCTCCCTGAGAAATGATGCAGGACTTGACCCCTTTCTCAACAAAGAATTCAACCTGCATCCGATGGTTAAGAAGTTGACTCATAGACAAAATATTTGAGGTCAAACCTGGAACATATAGCACCTTCGTGAGTGTACATCTTCGTGTTCCAAGAGGAATGATGACATCACCAATCCCCGCCACAATATACTCTTGATTGTCTGCAATGGTGATCCGATCTCTAGTGGGCCGGTCACTTAGAGTATGAAACAACTTCTTATTGTTAGTCATGTGTTTCTGGCACCTGAATCAATCAACCAGACATCTTCTGAAGGCTGCGAAGTCTGTGAGACTAGAACAATGTCAGAATGAGTCATGTCTGGGACCTCTTCATCGGAGGTGGCATCCTGTTGAGCAGCAATGTGGCCAAACTACCTCTGATTATGAGCACGCCATCGGGATTTCTTGGAATATCCTTGGCCAGAAGTGCTCTCTTCGCCAGAGTTTCCATACTTGCGACCGTTGTAATAATAGTTCGCAGTCGTGTGCGTGTTTGTGGAGCAAATTTGGCACCACCGATCTACCTTGTGATTATGCTACTTCTGGGGTGGCTGCTGTGGTGGCTGCTGTGAAGACTACTGCTGAGCATGATGCTTCTGATTCTGGGGGGCTAACTACCCTTTCCGAGGCTTATGTTTTTTCCTCGTGATGAGAGCCTTGTCTTTGAAGGCTTCTTGTACATTTTTCATGGCTTCTTCCTGCTGGAGATAATTCACCAGGGTGGGAAAACTCACCTCCTGTTGAGTGATGGTCAACATGGTGATCAGTGTCTGAAACCAGGAAGGAAGAGCTCGTAAGGTGAGCGGGACTAGAAACTTGTCATCCACTTTGGTTCACCGAGAGCGAGAGTTACGCACGTAACTCAGCCTACACGCCGCAAGAAGGCTTCTACAAATTCACCATCATGCATACTCATCGTATGAAGCTTTGTCTGAAGATGTAACTTTGTCGTCAGATTCTTAGCTTCGTAGATGGTACACAACGCGGTCCATGCCTGAGAAGAAGTGGTTGCTTCCCGAATGTATGGTTGCACCTCATCAGAAAGGCTTAGGGTGATAAGCATTAGTGCTTTCGCATCAGCCTTTTCATATTTTTCCAACAGATCAACATTTTTGGGAGGGGCGTCTTTGCGAAACGATCCCCAAAGATCTTGAATGAAGAATCGTCCATATCTTGGTTTTCCATGTGGCGAAATTTGGCCCTTTAAAAAATTGGGCATCGGATAGCAATATTTTTGGAGCAAACATTTTCAAAAACTCAAAAATGTATTTTATTTATTTATTTATTTTCAAAAATGGCTACAATGCTTACTGAAGGAATTTGTCGAAGATGGGCTCTATAGGCTCATGCAGTGAGACGACGGATGCTCCTATGGGCGTTCTACTTCACGTTCATCATCTACATCATAACCACGTTCAAGTTCTGCATGAATCCACCGTGCTTGACATCGAACGTCGAACCAAAAATATTCCAACAGTCCTTGGCGCACAATCTCGTCAAAGAGAATGTTCCCAGTGTTGTGTAGCTCGTTGACCAAGGCAAAGAACAGCCCAGTGGTGTCTTCATTGTCACTCAATGCCCAAATATTTGGTGCATTGCTCGCGGTGCTTTGTGCATCGAGATTTGAGACATACACGCACACACAGTTTTGTAATTTGCCGGCTTTTCTTACACATACAGGGGTTTGGATGGTCTTTCACGTGGTTCTACAGGCAGTATGGCAGTCACAACATAGAAGCATGGCTCTCGCTCAGCAATGAAATTCTGAATCGATCGCTACAGAAGTTGGTCACTTCAGAGAGGATCCAACAATGTCTCCTTCCCTGGCCACTGTCCATGCACAACAAATTCTTCTTGTCTTCCACGCACACTCACAGCAACCAAACTACAAACTAATACCTCCAAGGAAGAGGACAACAGGGACAGAGAGTTAATACCCACGCTACTGTTCCTCCATGCACAAGCCATGACCACACACTCTTCTTCCACGCACAACATAGCCACGCACTATTCCTCCATGCACATAACTGTTCCTCCACGCACAACAATGTTCACGCACTTCCTTGGTCACCTCTTCTAGTGCACAGGTCATGAATTGCATGCCATAAACCATGCGGGGCTCCTCCACACCAAATGAAATGCCACAAATTGTTTTCCAACCTTCCACGCAGAAATAGAATGGTTTCAGGCTCTCTAGGACTTTACAGTCTTCACACAGGCCGTTTCCTTGGTCGCTGCTCCTCCACGCATAGCAAACCAGCTCTGATACCAATGATGGGACTCCAACAATTATTATTGATTGCTATATCAATTCATACAGAGAGCACGCCATTATATACGTTGCGCGAGAGGGAGGACGGGAGGAACAGTTACATAACTGTTCACTAACAACTGCTAACAACAAATGTATTAATTAAGCTAACAAGAATTGGGAAAAGGGTGTACCACCTGTAGGATTACAGATGTTAGTACTATAATTCTAGAGAGAAAATGAGATCTAAAGGTACAAATTCCTTTTTGCTTAATCGATAGTTATCATGATATTTTTGTTTATTATTTTATTAAAATCCTTGGCTTGTGCACTTTTTTGTGGATAATAAAGCGATGAGAATCTTAGTTTGATGTTGAATGTGTCACATAATTTCTTAACTTCTTTATTTTTGACAGATTTTCCATTATCAACAACTAGCTTATGAGGGATACCGAAGTGACATATGATATGTTTTTTTAATATTGGTAAATAGTTTTTTGAAAGGGACTATACCCTTGTGTACAAAAGGAGGCCTAAAAGCCTGAATAAGAGAGAGGAGCAGAGAAGCTGTATCAAAGCACAAAAGTTACAGCAAAGAACACCGAAGCCTAGAAACAGCAACACAAACGAGACTTAACAGCAAAACAACGGCAACAAAACAAGAAGCTACGTGCCTAAGCGGTTGTAAACCGGACTACTTCTTGGCCGCTTGATCAATACTCATCTTTACTTTTTCCAAGCATGGTACATACCAAAGCGTGGTCATATGAGCAGCATCCGTCTTATCGAGCTCCTCTCTGGTTCTTTTACTCTCTTTCTCATTGCCCCAAAGAGTCATCCGGGACACCGGGCTGAGATGCGAAACATGATATGTTGATTGATGAAATTGACTATTTTCTTAGCTTTAGTAGAGATTAAGGGGATAACCTCTACCCATTTAGTGAAGTATTTAGTAGTTTTGATGATAGAGTGATGTTATTGTGATGAAGGAGGGTTGATGATGCCTATAAGGTCTAACCCCCATTGTGAGAAGGGACATAGAATTTTCCACTACATAGAAAATCATGAACTTTCTAAATGGCTTTAACATATTCATGAGATTTGAGAAATCTTAACAAGACACCATCAAATCCATGTTTAGATAGAACCCCACCTAGGATGACATATTGGGTAGCACATTAGTGAAAATATCACTTAGCTTTTTTAGATAGACTAGAAGGAATTTAGGATTCTAAAACATAGTCAAATGTTTGAGTATACCAAAGGTATATTGGATTATTTCCGATGAGATTGATAGAAGGTTGATCATTTTTGTGATATGTTTGATCATGTTTTTTCACAAAAATGAACAATTTAGAGTCATTGTTGATAGAGGGATGAGATAAACAAGAGAACCCATGGGATATTTGAACTTGTTAGAAGATTGTCTAACTATTTGGATGGTATAACGATCAAAGGATTATAAGAGGAATTAAAACTTTCCTTTATACATTTGTAAGATCTCACTTTTGTATTGATAAATTCCTTTGATTTGGTTGATGATAAGTTGTGAGTCTCCATAGATGTATAATATTTGAACACCAAACATGATGGCGGTTTTGAGACCCATGATGAGAGCTTCATGTTTGCCCATGTTGTTAGTAACTTGAAATTTTAGTTAGAAAGAGAGAGGGATAGGAGTCCACCAGAGAGGTATAATAATAATACTGGTACGTCCCCCTCATTGACACTTAGATCCATTGTTGAAAAGTGTGATTTTGATAGGATTATATTTGTGATCGATAATGTTAATAGATTCATAAGGGAATTATTCGTGTGGTGGTTGGTTTTCAAGTAGATGTGTTTTAATGAGGTGATCGGAGATAGCTTGTTCTTTGATATATTTTTTCAATATGAACTCAAGATCAACCTGAATCACGAGCGTGAGTAACCAAGTGATGCGGTCTATGTGATATGGTTTGGAGTGAAAGGTTTTAAGAGGGTTGAAATTGTTAACGATGTAAGTATTGTGGTTGAGTAGATAATGATGGAGTTTGGACATTGTGAGGTATAAGGAAAAACAAAACATTTTGGCTTATATATAATTAGTCTCATAGTCGTGGAGAGTTTCTTATGTAGTAAACAGATTTTTCACGACCCTGATCATCTCAATGAGTGAGCATAGAACCCCAAGCATGATTAGTAGTAGATACGTAATGGTAGAAGGGACCCCCCTGATGTGAAGGTGTAAGAATAGGTGGTGATAGAATGTATTATTTGAGGTTATCGAATGATTTTTGGTGGTTGTGATCCCATTCAAAATGTTCACATCTCTACAAAGGAGATGATGAAAAGGATAATAGTGATCTAAAAGTTGTGAGATAAAACTATGAATGGATTGAAGCCTCTCTTGAATGTTGCGAAGTCATTTCAAGTTTGATGCAGGAGACATCTTGAAGATGGATTTCATTTTGAAATGGTTTACTTCAATGCCCCAAATAGTCACGATGAACACTAAGAGTTTACTAGTAAGAACATGGAACACGTACTTAGCAAGGTTGAGAAAAGAAATTATTGGGTAAGGAGGGTCAAGATTGTTTCATGGATGGTGAGATTATCTTTGCATTGTTTTTATTTTCCTACAAGATCATCAACGTAGTCTTCTACATTTTTTGTGATAAGACCATGGAAAATGTATGTCATAGCGTGTTTACAAGTGGCTCCAATATTTTTAAGTCTTACTTTAACTATGTGGGGCTCTTGTGGAGTTCCTATATTAATATTGATAGTGGATTCATTGAGAAGTGTCAAGGTATCAAGGTGTTAAGTGTTTTGAATGTAATGGTCCTCCACTCCCATGTGCAAGAGGATGGCTTGGTTTTTTTTCATTGAATAATCTCAATGGTGGATGAATCCTATTCTATCATTTCAACCTATGTAATAGAAATGGTTTTAGTTTCATGATTAGTTTGATAAGTAAGTGGTCCTAAACTGATATTATTGACTAAATTTTTTGGATGGGATGGAAACAATGTCATCTGTATGCTTTGAGTCGTCATGAGTAGAAGAGGAAGGTGGTTTTGGATCCATGATGGGTGTGGACATAAAATTGGTCAAAGACTCGAATGTTTTTCCTTCGTGTTCACATTTGAGACATCAATGGAGCGTAGTTGTGATGTACTGCATCATGCCTATCCAGGGTGAGATTAAGAGAATGTTATATTTAAATTCTTCTTCTATAAGATAGAAGAGTTTGTGAAGGGTTTTTATGTTGACTTTGACTAGTTAGATGAATTTATCCAATGTGGGTGCGATCGTGTCATTGAAAGATAACTCTACGGCCAATGTCTGGGAAACAACGGGGTTCGCTCACTAATGTTTATTAAATGCGAGTGATGATATGATATTGATGTTGGCACCATTTTCGATCATGACCCTCTTAACGAGGGTGTCATTAATTTGGGTTGTGATAAAGAGTGGGAGGTCGTAGTCCTCTAGTTGTAATGATGGGATTTTTGAGTTGTCAAAAGAGATGAAAATGGACATTTTGAGTGTACCAACTAGATTTGCAAAAGGTTTTGGATCATCTAAGAGTATTGATATAGATTAAAGTGCTTTGATCATGGATTGTTTACGTTGAGATGAAGTTTACACAAGCTCATAAAGGGACATTTTTACGAGATCTTCATGAAGTTTTTTGATAGAGACATTGCACTTGTTTTGATCTGTAGTCTTGGGCTCTTGGGTATGTGCTCTAGTAGTGACACATATTGCGTAAATTTGATGATATGATTTCATAGAAGATTCTCCACTTTTTGTGGTCGTGAGTGTAGATGGTTATTTATATGTAGTGTTCATATATGTCTGGTGGGATTTTTTGATGGTTATAGATATAAAAGGATAGGTTCTTTATTAGCAAGGCTTCTGATAGTAGCATGAAGGGATTTTCAGCCATCTGTATAATATCCTTGTGTGAAATGTTAATAAAAAAGGCTTAAAAATTATACCTAGAGGGCTTCCAAACTCAAGAGTGAGATGGCTTAAGAGGAGGTAATGTAATGATGGATTGTTGAATACGCCTTTGAAGGATTAATTCATAATTTCCTTTCAAGGTGAATTTCAAGGGAAGTGGTGATTATTTTGATTGTATAGGTGTTATAAGGGTTGATATCAATGTGATATCCTTCGATGTCTATTGAGGGATGATTTTAAGACCTGTAAGTGTGATTGATAAATTTGACGAGGGTTGTGTCCCTACGATAAAAAGTAAGGATTTGGGATTTTGTGTTGAGGAATTCGAGTGATTATGTGACATGATTATTGCATTTTTAGATGGGGTATGGGTGGTGATGTGATAGATTTCAAAGGTTACGTATGTAATGTTGAGTGACATGGTCATCATGAAATATTTTTACATATTACAAGATAGTTTTCTTTTGTAATTTGTGAAGAGCTTATAAATGTGTTTGAAGGGGATGAAATAAATGTAGATGAATGTGTAATATTTTAAATGGAAAGGTTAGGGTATTTACCTGATTCAATGGGTGTTTTTGGTGTAGAAGCATAGGGGTTAATGGGTATCTCATTTGTTGTTTTTGTGACAAAGCTATTGGTGGATGATTGAGACGTTGACTCCATGAGGGGAGCCTTTAGTGCTAAGGATATAGATGGTGGATCTTCGATTGTGTTAATAGTGTGATGGGAATGGATGAGATTCAATTGTGGTTGAATAGTGGATGGGGCGTGATTCATAAAGGGTTATTACAAAATGTCTAGATTTGATTTTAAGGCGCATTTGGGTTATCCAGTTGCAACTCACCTTTGTCGATAAGATCTTGAAGGACGTTTTGGAACGAGTGAGACCTTTTGATGTCATGGCCTTTGACCCTATGGTATTTATAGTAATTATTATCTCTATACCAAAAGTGTTTTGAGACATATGTATCGATAGGACGAATGAGAGGAAAGGTGATCCTATTCGTAGAAATGATCTTATCATATACTATTTTGTAAGATTCACCGACAGGCATGTAATTGCATTGATAATGGGTGTGTTCTGAGGCCGAAATTCCTTGGAAGTAGTCATTACAACGACTACATTTGTGGAAGTTTTAAATTTTTATTGAGTAGAGGATGGTTTGAACGAATACTAAGGCTTAGGATTATTTATAAAGACTAGATTATAATGTGAATGATATGTGTGTGGCACATGATCTAGATAATAATTTAATTAATTCACTATGTTTGAGGGAAAAAGACAGTTGATTGAAAAGACCCCTTTGGCGGGATATGAAATATGTGATAGACTCGTCTTCAAATTTATTGATGGCATATAGATCGGTGATAGTGATTTTACATGTAATATTAATCAAGAAGTGTTCTAAGAAAATTTTCACGAGTGAGCGAATGAGAAAAGTGAATGCTTAGGAATGTTGTTGTACCATTCTAAAGTAGGAGCAGCTAGGGACATAGGGAATGTCCTCATTATAAGGTCTTTGTTGTGTGTTATGAGCTAACAAGCATGTTCAAAGGCCTCAATGTGTTGTTTAGGGTCTTCTTCACTATAGAATTGGAAGAACTTAGTGAGTTCCAAATGTGGACGATATGCTTCATATAGTAGTGATGGAGGATAGGGTTGTTGCAGATTTGTTCATAAGAGAGTGTGTTTTAAGGACCCATAAGGAAACTTCAAGACTAGAAATTCTATTCATCAACTCCTATAGAGGGTCATTGTGTAATGGTTTTTTTTAGAGAGTGAATGAAAAAGGACCAAATCGATTGTAGGTAGAAGGATTTGATTGTTTCTATGGGTAGTAAGGGAATGGAATATTACGTATGAGAGGTATTCATAGGAATACTATATTAAGGTTGTGAGACTATGGTCTATGAATATTGAATATACTCATATTTGATTTTCATGGATTTGTTTAAGAGGGGTTGCGATTGCTAGGGTATGTGTTGGAAGGGGATTGAAGTGTGAATTCTATTATCCTAGATGAGCTTGTGTTTCATGTAAATGATCTTCCTCTATATATATCATTCAATAATTTCAACGTTATGGTCAAAAGAGCCCTCATAGATGAATTTTATGGAGCATGTGTCACTTCTCTTTCTTCATTAAGAAACTTTGATCTACTATATTAACAACCTAAAATCCAATAGGAGAACATTTCAGGGTTATGATCACAAAAAGATGCCACTTTGGGTTATATTTCACCTCATGACATTTTTTTCCTTGTACCATCCACATCAAATTCAAGGTCTTTAACTTACCCTTGGCTTATAATATCTTCATAGGTTGACCATGGACTATTAATATGCATGTAGTCACGTCATCTTCCTCCCTATGTGTTAAGTTTCCACACCTAGGGGCTATCTAGAAAGTATAAGGTGACACTAAGCATCAGAACATTGACCTCTTCTAACAAGATGGTAGATTATGAATTACCACACTCAAATAACATTGTAATATCCAATTTCAATAATATCAAATATTTAATTATCCTACATATTCACATTCATAGATATAGTGGTCATCCAGAGGCTATGGGTTGTACTTCAACAAAACATTCTCATTTAGGATGATGATAAGCTTGATGAAATAAAATTTAGGATAAACAACTTTGATCTTCATATCTCATTATCCACAATTCCATCTTTTTTGTAACCTCACTTGCATAAGAAGAATGTTGATTGTATCCCTATTACCCTTATTCACAGTAATCGTCCTACTATATAGCATTGCATTCAAATTAATACTATTATTGATTCTTACATTGTTGATGTTACTAATCTCGATTATAAACATGTTTAATTTCTATATGACCATTTCTTAGTATGTTATGCCCAGGATAAGATTGCAAAAATATTTCACTATCAATAATCTCTATGCCTTAACTTTAGTAATAGTATTGATATTATAAACGTTTCCATGCAATATGCACATACAACATTTGATCTAGAGGTAAATGATCAAATAGATCATGATGATAACAATTATAAAGTAAACTTTAACGATGAAAACTTGGACTATAATGCCCTAATTTGTGATCTGAGTGCGTAAGCACAACTTTATCCATCAAATAGATAATCTTCAACACATTTTGTTACATCTCCCACTCCTTTCCATTTGACTTCTTCACATGTAATTGTAAAATTTGATTTCTATGATATCATCACAATCTATTATTTCTATTATGGACCTAATCCCACCTATTGTTCTTGTTCTTATTTCTATTATGGACATAGTTTTATAACATTATCTTGTTCTTACTAATATAATCATTTCCCCTCATCTCTCCCTTATGTATATCCATAATGAAGTACTCATATGGACCTCTAACTTGATTGACCTCATGATTCATTCTCACCATCAAATCCTACACGACAGAATTTATATAATAAAAATACATTAGATTCATTCACACACTTGATTCTAATTAATAAATTACTATTTACTTCCCACATAGGTTTATCTCTCCTTATTTGGTTTCTAAAACCATTGCTTGATATCCTGGATGCTTTGGTAGTTCTTATTTATCTCCCACTTAATTTCATTTTATATAAGTCGCAATGGTGGTATGTCTAACTTATGGCACGTATCTATATTAATTTATTACTTTAAAAAATGAGGTGCGTACATGACTATAACATCAATTTAAATATAACGAAAAACCCAGTCGTTTATTTCGTTTCTTTGTTAACTGCTTATTTTTGTCCACATTCAGTACCCAGTCGCTGTAATTTGAAGGTTGGTGAATAATACCCAGTCTCTGTAATTTTTTAGTTATAATGCTGAAAGTCAGACAATGCAATATTTACCGAGTCAATTGAATTCTTCAACAGGGAGTTGTTAAGATTGGGCTATATAAACCAACGTATGTGATGTTCCTAATACACTACAATTGAAACGAAGAATCCTTTGCATTCTCCTTCTTCTCTGATTTAAGTTATTTTTGAATAAGATGGATAATCGCATGATTTACTACACGCTGGGTGTTTGTGTGTTGCTATGTTGTTACAGCGAGCACCGTACTGTGATGGCAGCCGATTCAGACCCCCTGCAAGATTTCTGCGTTGCAGACCTTGGAAGCAAAGGTACTGAATTCTTTTTTCATTTTTCTGTGTTTGTAATATAATTTAATGTATGGAGGTGACGGCTTTCTAACACACGTTGGATATATGATTGAACAGTTTTAGTGAACGGGTTCGTGTGCAAAGACCCAAAGGAGGTTTCTGCAGAGGACTTCTTCTTTGCCGGACTGGGGATTGCGGGGGACACAAACAATCAGGTGGGCTCCAACGTTACTGCGGCGAATGTTAACCAGATTGGTGGGCTCAACACATTTGGAATATCGTTTGCTCGCATCGACTTTGCAGTGGGTGGAATAAATCCTCCTCACACTCACCCGAGAGCCACGGAAGTTCTTTTTCTAATGGAGGGTACCCTTTTTGTGGGTTTTGTTGATACAAACAACACGTTCTTCAGCAAAACGTTGCAGAAGGGAGATTTGTTCGTGTTTCCAAAGGCGTTGGTGCATTTCCAGCAGAATGTCGGGCATGAAAATGCGGTGGCCATTGCTGGATTGAGCAGCCAGTTTCCCGGAGTTCAGACCATCGCCAATTCTCTCTTTGCAGCAGATCCACCTCTTTCCGATTCTGTTTTGAGCAAGGCCTTCCGCATCACCGTTGGTATAGTGCAGTACATTAAGGCCCAATTCAAATATTAGGATAACATAGAAATTCAATAAATGGTACTACTTCTCAATTAAATAAAACCCAAACAATGTTATGTCATTCTCTATTATAATAAGACCAAGAAGACACCATCTATGGTGTAACTCCTTGTACTTAAAAATGGATATGTAGAGAGCATGAATAGCAGTAAATAAATATTTATGGATATGTACTTCAAATTGCCTCCAATGAATTTATTACTATATATTATAATAATGTTAATGTTGATGATGTGCACATTTATGTTTACAAAGTTTGTTAAAACACGAATGCTTGTACAGTTATATTTGAAAGTAAAAGACGGGAAGTTATAAATACATTATACAACTATTATAATCTTTTAAGAAGAAATAAGAAATGGATTATCTTCAGATGCATCCAAACAAGATAAGGCATGCTAAAAAAGAGGAAAGCGGAGTATCAATGAAAAACTTTTCTCTTCTTTACTTGTAATTTGAACATGTAGGCATTGTTATGTAAGTATAATGATTCTTTTATATAAGTGTACTTTGTTATATAACAATTTATCATCATGTTCTTTTGATTCACCACACCTAGTGCACTTTGTAATATAACTATTCATCGTCATGTTCTTTTGATTCTCCACACCTAGTGCTCTTTGTTTTAATGCATGCAATTGAAATATTCAATCCCTCTAATATTTTTTTATTATGCAAGTAAAACAATTTTGGTATTTCATACAAATGTGTTGAGATGTGAAATATATAGTTTCCTATGTGCAGAACGATGCATCCGTCTGAGATGCGAGAATTTCACTATCTAGTAACCTTTTTGGTTGCTTATTTTTAATATTGAACAATATGTTACGAAAAGCCACTATACATGGACCTTAACCACTTTCCATAAAATTGTTAACAAAGTCCTTTTGTTTGGGGAAGCTAGTGTCTAATGTAACCAACAAGAATTATTTGCTTACCACCAAATGCCAATAAACATAACTAGGGGAAATCAACATACACATGCTCATGTACATGACCCAACAATTTCATAACTATATTGAAGCTCATTTCATCCATGAGAATGTTTTTATCACATTTTATTTTTAGTTCAAAAGATTTAATTGTTTTTCCCTTGAGTAGTTTTATACCATTCACAAACATACAAAATCTTCCAGGTATCATGGATTCACTAATGTATAAGGCTCTAACGTCAGCAAGCAAAATCAATGTTAACGATGACATATTGTGCCCTGTAAGGTAAACAAAATTATAACTTTAGTTTGATTAAAAATGAAAATAATTCTTGTACCAATAGTCCCTTAAACCTCCATATTCAATGTTGTTCTAGCCCTAAAAGTTATCCGATCCAATATAACAAATTTAACTTGCATTATTTTTAACAAGGGAGTATTGGATGTTAATCAATCAATATTAACCATCCACATTCAAAATAACACATTAATAGCCGTAAAAATTATAAAAAGATGAGATGATTTATTCACACAGATTAAGGGATAAGTAATTATACGTGAGGAGTTGTATTAAGTGGATATGGGTATGAAGATCAAATGTACTAGTTTTTCTTCACTTCAAATTGTCTTATCTTTGAAAGTACAACTAAAAAATTCTCATGTCATAGACCATATAGCTATGCGTGAAACATGGAAGAGTATGGGATCCTTTTGTATGGTTTTGCGTTTATGCTTAGAGACTTTATTTAATGTATCTTTTGCTTAAGTTTCTTGAAAATCTTTTTCTTTGTATTTTTCTCTATCTTGCACAACCATGGAAAATATTGTAATCACTTGCAACAAGTAAAATGTCTAGATACATACAATATCATTAATAAAATCTTTATATAAAAAATAGTGTGTGGGTAATGTTATATTAACATTGGTGTTCAACAACTTCTGAAATAATAAAAAAATTATTACATCCCATCATGCAAGAGAAAGACTCACATATTTCTCTTGTTGTAGGTGCAAGTAGTCTATGTAATATAATTCAACTCCATATATGTTCTCTTATGTCAAGTAAAAAAATAAGATAATGGGATGAATAAGACTAGAGAATGTATGCAACATTATAGTAGTGTGGTATGATGTGTTTCATTTATTATAATGAACCCTAATGTCTTCTGAAAACATTTGACAATTCATAAAAGGGTTTTATTTTTATATGACATGGTTATAGGACAATTGAGTTCTTGTAAATGTATGAAGATGGACTCTTCAATCCAATTGGGTGCTTCAAATATGATAAAGTTCCTAAAATAAAATATTTGTAACATATCTATGGAGGTTTTACAGATCCTTAAATGCTTTAGTGTTTAAATTTAAAATAGGAGGTATTTGTGAGTGTCAAGTGAATTATGAAGTGCATTTGACTTGCTTATATTGGTTACCATATGTTAGATATTAACATTATGGCTAACCTAGGAAGACGAAGAAAGTCAAATAATGCTTTTCAAATTCATAGAAGAGTCGTATATGGATTTTTCCGTAATCGTATAGGTCATGCAGGACTGCATTCCACTTTGGATAGAAATATATGTTATTTTAGGATGATAGTGCCAAAAAGGATAATGTTCAACAATGATACCTTGGGTTTAGTTACTACTTTACTTAGTTAATATTATCTAGATGAATAATAGAGCAAATGCAAAGATTAGAAAGAAAACAAAGAGAGAGAGATATTATTGATTCGGATGAGAATGTCAACATTCATCCTATCATCAAATTAAATTAAAATTGTTCATTTTAAAATAATAAGTTAAAAAATTTGAGTTTCTACTCATCCTCCTTTATGTAATTGAAAATTACATGCTTAAAGGAAAAACTTAAAAATTGTGCCCAAACATTTTATCTTCACTCGATAGTTTTTTTGATGTTTGGATACCAAAGATGATATAGTGCAAGTACATTAAGGCCCAATTAAATAAATGGTACTACTTCTCAACTAAATAAAACCCAAACAATGTTATGTAATTCTCTATTATAATAAGACGAAGAAGACACCATCTATGGTGTACCACCTTGCCTTTTAATTATTTATGGATATGTAGAGAGCATGAATAACGAGAAAATAAATATTTATGGATATGTACTTCAAACTTCCTCCAATGAATTTATTACGATACATTATAATAATGTTAATGTTGATGATGTGCACATTTATGTTTACAAAGTTTGAAAACTCGAATGCTTATACAATTATATTTGAAAGTAAAAATGGGAAGTTATAAATACATTATACAACTATTATAATATTTTAAGAAGAAATAAGAAATGGATTATCTTCACATGCATCCAAACAAGATAACGCATGCTAAAAATGAGGAAAGTGGAGTATCAACGAATTTTTTCTCTTTTTACTTGTAATTTGAACATGTAGGCATTGTTATGTAAGTATAATGATTCTTTTATATAAGTGTAATTTGTTATATTAACATTGGTATTCAACAACTTCTGAAATAACCAAATTTTTTTATTACGTCCCATCATGCAAGAGAAAGACTCATATATTTCACTGTTGCTAGTGCAAGTAGTCTATGTAATATAATTCAACTCCATATATGTTCTCTTATGTCAGTTAAAAAATAAGATAATGGGATGAATAAGACTAGAGAATGTATGCAGCATTATATTAGTGTGGTATGATGTGTTTCATTTATTATAATGAACCCTAATGTCTTTTGAAAACATTTGAAAATTAATAAAAATGTGTTATTTTTATATGACATGGTTATAGGACAATTGAGTTCTTATAAATGTATGAAGATGGACTCTTCAATCCAATGGGTGCTTCAAATATGATAAAGTTCCTAAAATAAAATATTATTAACATATCTATGGAGGTTTTATAGATCCTTAAATGCTTTAGTGTTTAAATTTAAAATAGGAGGTATTTGTGAGTGTCAAGTGAATTATGAAGTGCATTTGAATTACTTATATTGGTTACTATATGTTAGATATTAACATTATGGCTAACCTAGAAAGACGAAGAAAGTTAAATAATGCTTTTCAAATTCATGGAAGAGTCGTATATGGATTTTTCTGCAATTGTCTAGGTCATGCAGGACGCATTCCACTTTGGATTGAAATATATGTTATTTTAGGATGATAGTGCCAAAAGGATAATGTTCAACAATGATACCTTGGGTTTATTTACTACTTTACTTAGTTAATATTATCTAGATGAACAATAGAGCAGTGTGCAAAGATTAGAAAGACAACAAAGGGAGAGAGATATTATTGATTCGGATGAGAATGTCAACATTCGTCCTAGCATCAAATTAAATTAAAATTGGTCATTTTAAAAGAATAAGTTAAAAATTTGAGTTTCTACTCATCCTCCTTTATGTAATTGAAAATTACATGCTTAAAGGAAGAACTTAAAAATTGTGCACAAACATTTTATCTTCACTCGATAGTTTTTTCTTGATGTTTGGTATTGGCATGGTTTATGATGATATCAGAAAAATATGCTGCAGTCAATGTCCATATTATAATTTCAAAGATAAATAAAAAATCAATTACATTTGTGACTTTATAAAATTGAACATATAGACAGTAGAGTAAACGATAAACACAACATAGAAAGAATACACTTGTTCATTTTTATATTGAGGAGGTTACATTATTGTTTTAATTAGGATACTTGGAGTTGTTGTTAAAGTACTTAAGGATTGGAGGTGATTTTTTCCCATGTGTGTCGAAGGATAAGAAAAAGTAGGATATGTGGAAGAGCTCATATGACTCATCATCACACAATGGAAGTAAAGAAGTACCCCAATAATTGGGAAGAGTAGTGTATCCAAGCATGTATCAACTCTTATATCTTCCCACACAAATATAAAAGAGGAAAGGAAGAAAAACTTATGAAAAAATTAGTCACTTGTTTATCTTACAACACCATAGACTATACCATTACAAATTATGCATCTATGCAGTATGCGTGCACACTGTGTGTTTTATAACTAAGCATGATTATGTAAATAAAAAGTAATGGAAATGGTGAGAAGTCCCATTACTAAGAAAATTGTATCTATCATTATTTCCAAGTAATGTAATGGATAAGGATTGAAGTCTTCGTGAACTATTTATGATGCTATGAATTGTGCCATTTATGTTTGAATATGTACTCGAAACATTTATGAGTCTAAATGTTATGAAGTGTAAAGTAATCATTCTTAAACAAGTATTTAATGTGTGATTACCATATGTGTTTGATTTAAGGTGTTTGAGGGATTGAAATATTTAGAATATTATGAAAAACTAGGATAATTACATATGAATAGATCCGAAAAATACATTAACACCATATTTTGTTTTAAATGGTGATAATGTTTCATGAATAATGTAAATGTAAACTAGGATCCTTGAATTTGGAATAATGTAAATGGAAAGATACTAAGTAAGGAATTAATAAGAGGTAATTGCCAATCTTCAAAGAACTCTGAAAGTGAAACATTCTCCCAAAAATGTTTCTAAGGCTACCTCGTGGCCGTGCTTTAAAGACTGAAATTTTAACCATAGGGTGTACTTTTGTCTTTATGTGTTCCTTGTCGCTTACCCCCTTTCCTTGCTTCAGTGTTATGTCACATCGAGGACGATGCTTACTTAAGGGGAGGAGAATGTAATGCCCCGTTCGGTTTGACTCCCACTTTTACGTCCTTGCCTTGTTGTGTAACGTCGAATGTTGAATTGAGCTTCCGTTTTGATCATTAGGTGACTTTGACCCTGATTGCGAAGTTATTTTAGCATCATTTCTTCTTCTTTTATTCCATCCCGCCTTCTCATTTGGACGTAACTGTGTTTTGTTGTCGAGGGTAATTTGTAACGTACCCTTTTAACATTCTTCTAGTGATCTTATTGTGCTTACTATCATTGGAATACTAAAATGTCTTCGGAGTTATCTTAGGAATATGTTTTTAAAGGATACCTAATAATTTGAACAAATATTATAAAAAAAGTGGATTTATCTCTCACCTGAAATAAATTGCTACCAAATCTTGGTTAAGATCCTTTTGGCATGTAAGGAGGAGGATTTTGGGAGGCACTTGTTTTGAGGGGACCGAAGTTCTTTTAATGTGTTTGACTGTGAATTTAATGTGGAGCTTATTTAATACAACCAACTCCCTCATCTTCCCTGGTAGCAAAGCGACCTTGCCCATGGCTTCACAAACCAAAAGTAATTACTTGTTGGGCATAGATTTGTCTTCCTCCTACCATTTTAATTTTTTTATTTTATTTATGAAACGTGTTGCCTTGGTTTTTTGGTCTTTCCAACCCTGTTTTATTTTTTAATATGCTCTTGTATTTGTTTGTCTGCATTCTCCAAACTAGCTGGTCATGTGAGTTGATTTGGTGGGGGATTGTTTATGGGAGTTGTTGAAAAGGATTAGAAACTGTCGGGTAAATGCCATTGCAGAGTAAACACATTTTTTTTCTGATGCTGGCCGCTTGTTATTTCCTTGTTTATTTTTCTATTTGTCTTGCTTAGCCACGAGTTGGGGGAAATGGTTATACTTTGTTGCACATTGGAAACTGTTGGTTGTTTCTTGTTTTGTCCGCCCGGTCTTTGGTGGTGGCTTCAGGCAAAGATTTGATTGTCTGTGCATGCTAGAAAGGGCACACTGTGCATTCCGTAATTAATGTTGGTCCTCCTGGGCTTATCCTGCAATCATGGTGTCCACTTGAGACCACATATCTTTGAGGAATTTTGTCAACAGTTCTCAGGACTTTTGTTTTCCATCCACGTTTGCATTCACTAGCTCCTAGTGGCACCTTGTAGACACCCATAATTACTCCCAAGCAATTTAAATACTTAAATTGCTCTAATTATCTCCCTTCTTGTAAATTTGACGAGATATTATAAAAAACACCCACCTTCTCTCTAATCATCGTTAATTAATTACACTTCGCTAATTAATTAAGTCACCTATTCAACAAACACCCTAATTAATGACCTTCTGTTAATTAATCCCCCTTTCTATCTAGACTAATTAATTATTATCAATTAATTAGCTTTCCCTTTCATTTAACCAATAAATCAATATTTAATTGATTTAATCCCATTCTATAGCCTAAATCATACTAATATTCCTCTAGTTAGCTTCTATAAGCTTACATCTACCTATTAATTAATCACCTTTGATTAATTAAAACACCCCCAACTCCCATGACTTACTAATGACAAATAAAACCCTTCTAAAGTAAGGTTACCTTTTATAAAGCAACCTTATCCATTCCTAATCTTGTTTTACATTTTATCCCACATGCAAAGGGATGAAGTGGTTCCTTTACCCATTGGGCTATATAAAGAGCCCTCCTCCTACCTTTACACTTACACCTAAACTTCTTGAGAAGATAAAAGCAAAGCATATAGAAAAATAGACTAAGAGCTTGCCTTTGTTTTCTTAAGAATTCATCATCTTGGAGAGTTAAGCCTCTTTTCTAGCCAAAAGGGCTTAGGTCATATGGGAGGTGTCAAAAGGGTCTTGTAGCCTAACTTTGACAAGCCCTCATTCCTAGGTTTTTGGATACTAAGGAAAAACATTTTTGATTGCTAAGAATCTAAGTAGGTTTATTTCATTTTGTTGTTAATTAAGAGAATAGAGGTTTTTAGACAACTAGCATGTTAATTTCAAAGTTCTAAATATGATAAATGTTAGTGTCTAACCTTGTTTAATTCTTATCTTGATGGTGCTTTGTATTTTGCTTTAATTTTGTTAATTAAGACTACTAGGTGTTAGTCTTTATTTTCATTAACTTAGTTTAGCAAATCATGCACACATTTGGCACGCCTGGTGGGACCTAGTCCCTTGGCATTTTAGTTTAAATTTTATGGTTTTGGCTAACTTTTGATATGCACATGTAGTAATTAATGTCGATTTTCTTGGAATTTTTGCTAATTTTATATGTGTAAGTTCTTGTTCATAGCCATCATATTAATGGGTTGTTGCCATTTTAAAACTAACTTGCTAAAATTTGAAGTATTGTGATCTTTCTTGTGTTTTTACCATATTTTGGTTGCGGGGGTGATGCAGGGCACACTATCGGGAGCGTAGTACATTTATGGTGATGCGATCACCGTCAGTGGCGTAGGTGCATTATCGGAGCCTGAAATTCTATCTATTGACCTTGGCGCAGGTGCACTAACCACTGGTGAACATACCTAACCCAGAGCGCAGACGCACTAACCTAGCGCGAGACGTCATTTCGTATTGTACCTTCACTACAATGTAAAACTTGTCAGATCAGCACATCCACACTAAACTCGGTGCAAGCATCTTTTCGGTGGCATAACAACATTTCTCGTGGCGCAAGCGCTCTTTTGGAGTTTGATACTATTTGAATCGGAGGTGGCACACACACTTTTTGGTAGCGCACATGCTTTTCCAGTGGCGCACACACTTTTATGGTAGTGCAAGCACTCTGTATGAATTTGATCTTATTTTTATTAGAGGTGGTGCATATATCTTTTTGGTGGTGCACACATCTTTTTGGTGGTGCACATGCCTCTCGGTTGGTATAGGTACACTGTGAGCTAGAAAAATATAGAGTGGCGCATACGTCCTAACCCGCGCGTAGATGCCAAAATAAGGGCGCAAGTGTCTTTTTGTTTTCTTGAGGTTAATATATTGAGGTGCTAACTTTCTTGCAGGTTTTATCTAATTATGGATAGGTTCAACATGATGATGAACGTAAACCAATGAAGTGCTGGAAAGAAGCAAGGATGCCCCCAGCTTAAGTTAGCTGAAATACACATGATAGAAAGGAAGGAGGAGATTGTTTTTGCGGAAGGGGAAAAAGGTGTCCGCAATCATGGCAAAAAGGAAATCTTATACACATAGATGTTCTAAACGAAGTAGAAGAATGATGTGAATGATATGAATGTAGCTTAGAAGCCTCGCGATGAAGAAGTGATTAGCCAAAGGCACAAATCGTGAGACAAAATACAGACTAGAGTAAGAGTCTGAACAAGGTCCAAAAAAGACACTTGGTAACATACTAATCCTGCCTACTCTTAGAGATCCTGTGTATGCCCGTGGAGTTTAGTTATCTCTTGAAGGCAAGATTTAATAGGAAACAAGTGAAGATACTAGTTAATGTGTAGGAGTGATTTAGTTCAAAAGGTGATCTGTGAATGGATTGTGGAAGGAGAGTCGTACATTTCTCCATTTGCCGGTCAAGCGTCCATAGCCCTTACGGAGATGCATTTGATTCTAATCACAACATTTCTCTCTTTTGCCGCTTAGGCATCCATAGCCCCGATAAAGATTATTGGAAATACCCCAAGAGAGAGTTATATATCCATTTAATTTTTCTTTTTGATTGATTGATTTTGATTCTTTTTCTTTTCTGAAAACTTATTTCAGCTCTCTTGTTTGACAAGGGGTTAAGAACCACCGACGGCTTGATGGAATGATGCGGAAGTGATTTTGATGATGAGACCGGATAGTCTCAAAAATACGCCAAAAATTCTTCCCAATAAGATTATTATATTTATATAGTGATAGGATATCTAAGAGGTCAGTCATTCTTTAATTTACCAAGGTTAAGAAAGACCAAGGTCAAATGGATACCATAGAGATAAGTCTCATAAAATGCATGCGAATAGGCTAACAATAATATCATTGAAGGGATGAAAATGGTGGATGACTTGTAGAGGAATATGAAAGAAAGGGAGGAAAGAACATCCATGTGTACACGATACGCTGATTGCAATGTTTGATTTTTGTACCTTTGATTTTGTTTTTGTAATGTTTTAATGTTTTCTCATGTTTTTGTATTTCTGAATTGTTTTATGATTTTTATTTTTAAATTTTTTTGGAATTTGGGACCAACAATGTCAATCTGTATGATAGGATCCAATAATGATGTGTGAGACTTCCTTGATAAGGGAAGCTAAGCACGTTTGTTTATCAAGAGTGATATTATCCCCAATCTCGATGATCGTGGTGAGTTCATACTCAACAAATGATTGTGATTTATCCTGAAACATGGATTTCGTATGTGGGAGTTTGAGTTCCCTATCCATAGGTTTCTGTACTTTGAGCCATACTTGATGGGTGCATTGGTGTGCATTCTAAAATTATTTTTGATTTTGGATTTTATGATCATTTGAGTTGTTGGGGGCTTTGGAGCTCTTCAAATTTTTGATCTTGGCTTGATAAAGAACCTGTCTGGGTTTTTTATAAGCTAATGTGTGACTTTTATGATACTGGGAAGGAGAAGAAAGTGAACATGGAAGTTTAGAACTGATGTGAGAAATGACCATGGGTTTGCCACAACCATTGATAGAAAAAATACATGATGGACGAAAAGGATATGGTCCAAGGATTGAAGAAAATGGGCTACCGGGAGGTGAGCAATAGATAGAAGACGAAGGGGTACTAGGATGTGGCCCAAGAATAGAAGAAGAAGGGCTACTAGGACGTGGCCCAAAAATAGATGAAGAAGGGCTACTCGAACGTGACCCATAGATAGAAGATGATGGGCTATTAGGATGTGGCCCAAGAATATAAGATGATGGCCTACCCGAGGGTGATCCATACATAGAAGACAAGGGGTTAGTTGACATGACCCAAGAATAGAAGATAGTGGGCTACTCAAAAATGTCCCACAAATAGCATAGGGATGGCTACTAGAAGGCGATCCACACTTAGATGGAGATGAAGGGCTACTTGGTGTTGACCCCATAAGAGATTGTGATTGAGGAATTATGATAGACAAAGAGTTATTGGGTGATGAGAAGATAGGCCATGGATCAGTGCAAGACCAAGGAGTTTCATCACATAATGAATAACGTGAAGATGGAAGAATAAGAGGGGGATCAAGTTGCATAAATGCGAGTCTCTTCCTCTGTTTCTTGATAAAATCAATGAACCTTTTCCTCATAATATGCGAGCGCATCAAAGTCTAAAGAGAATCCTTATTCATAATCTTCTAAAAGAATATCTTCATATACTCGTATAAATGCCTTGATTGTTTTTTCATTCTGAAAGAGATCAATGAGTATGAGTTGTTGGTCGACTACTGTGGTTTGATTCGAAGAAAGAGGTTCACTTGGTGTGGAAGACTTTGAATATGTTTGATGATGATTGATAAAAAAAGATGACATGAGAGATGAAGAATATTTGGGGCTAGATGTCTCGGGAGTAGAAGAAGGTGGTGTGGACCTACCTATATGATGGTATATCATTTGTAAACTTGTAGGATTAAGTAAAAGTATTTAGATTGCAACACATGGGTCAATTCAGATGTTTGAATCGAAGGATTTTGAGTTACATGAATCTTCAAAGAAGGAAGACTTAGTGGGGGTGATTAATAAGGAAGGTCCTACAAAACAGGGGAGGACTGTGATTCAAGAATCGTATTGGATGAATAATAAAAATGTTCCTACAAATAAAGATAGGAATGTGATTCAAGAATTGTATTAGATGTTTGATTGGAAGGATTTTGAGTCACACGTATCTTCAAAGAAAGAAGAGATCGTTGAGGAGACTAATAAAAGGTGTCATGCGAAGAAAGGGAGGACCGCGACGTAGGAGTCATATGAAATGTATGATGAAGAGGGTCCTACAAAGATAGGGAGGACCATGACATAGGAGTTGCATTAGATGACTTAGGATTTGAAGTAAATGAATCCGACTAGTAGTTTGGATCTGAATCATCAAGATTCGGAGAGGAAATATTTGATTGGAATCCTCGTAAGAAGATTAAATGTTTGGATTGGAATCCTCGAAGAAGAGGAAATGTTTGGATTAGAATTATAAGAAGAGTGGGGGGAACTTGAATAATAATTTGGATTAGAAGCATCCAAATCATACCACCGACTATGAGATGAATGTGGGGAATGAGTTACCCAAATGGGTTCTCTAGCGTGAAGAACCAAATAGGGTTTAGTCATGATTGACGTCTTTTGATGTGAACACTAAAAACTTGATTCCTTATTGTGGTACGTATAAGGGACCTTGTGATAATTAGTCATTGTTGGCATTGTTTGATACAAATGCCTAGACCTAAATAGTGTAATTGAACTTCTTCAAAGTGAAGAAGGTTTCATGTTGATTTGGGCAGCATAATGACAACCAACTAGACATTTTGTAAAGATGGCGATGCTTGTGTGATTTTCCAAAAGGGAAGATAAGGAAAACATACATCGTGAGTACTCAAGATTTATAATCTAGTAAGGGATAGAGGCATAAATGTCAAAGGATTGATCAAAATTTTACCAACATAAAGGATACTGAAGGAAATATTACCCATGTTCGATTGATGCAAAAGTTTCTTGAATGTTTTGACAAGGTTTGAAAGATGTGTCCAAAAATTATCATGAACTTAGGAAAAAAAAGAAGATCAAGAGGATGAAAGACCAAAAATATTGTCCTAAAAATGAATTTATAAGATGGGTAAACACAAGGAGGGTCAATGCATGGTGTTGTGTCCCACTTCTTGTCCCAAAAATGCGAGCCAAAATGGAAAATGTGCGTTTTCCAAGGTGGGTTCGCGCGAACATCCCCTTCGCGTGAACCCGTTTCGCGTGAAGAGACACACAAGCCGTTATTTTCCATGTGTCGCAATTGATTGGGTTCGCATGAACCACGTGGTTCGCACAAACATCCTTCACGCGAATGGTGTTCATGTGAACCCCCTGTTTATACAGTGGAGGTGCTGCGGAGGAAATCATTTTCCTCCGCCCCGCCTCCTTCGCGCAAAGTTTGTGCGACCGACCAGAGCCCACCACACCAGCCGAGAGCCCACCACACCAAATGAGCCCACCGGCGACGAAGCCCAAAGAATGACAAGCCTGTATGTTAGCAAAATCATACCCATTTTTTAGCAAAATTTTAGCCATTAAAATACAATTTTTGCAAAACCCCGGCTCGTTTTTATTAAAACCCCATTTTTTCTCGTAGCTCGAAAATACCTTGTTGGCCGTTTTGTATGCTACATCCTTGTTACTTGTAAATGGTCTCTTTGAGAAACCGTGAGGGCAATAGGCAATATTTATACCCTTCCATTATGTACGTCCAATCGCATAATAAAAAGTATTCTTTTACGTGTTGAGAGAAACTTGTTTTTACAATGGACGATTATACATGTAGTTTCAAGATAATTTTATCTAGCTTTATTTCTATTAGCTTTGATCCATGACTAAGGAAGAATTCATATGGTTGTTACCTATACATTTTCCAAGGTCCTCTTGGTTGCCCCCGTTTTGTATGCTACATCCTTGTTACTTGTAAATGGTCTCTTTGAGAAACTCTGAGGGCAATAGGCAATATTTATACCCTTCCATTATGTACGTCAATTAGACAATAAAAGTATTCTTTTACCAGTTCGAGAGAATTTTTTTTTACAATGGACGATTATACTATAGTTTCAAGCTAATTTTATCTAGCTTTATTTCTATTAGCTTTGATCCACGTCTAAGGAAGAATTCATATGGTTGTTACTCATACATTTTTCCAAGGTCCTCTTAATTGCCCCGTTGTTCAATGTATTTTTTTTTGAAGGGCTTCTTTTATGTGCTTTGTAAATTGTAACATAAAGGATCTTTTTAGTTTCTAGAAAAATGAGTATATTGTGTTGCTCACAATTTGCCTATGCCATACTAAGATCCCAATAGTGGCATAATTGTTGATTGGAGCCGAGATTGCAGAGTGCACTACTAGAATAATGCATATCATGGAGATATTCCATTTTCACAAACCTTAATACTACTGCCACTGCTAGGAAGCTTTGCATATTTCTTCTGCAATATCTGTTTTAATGTGCCTTTAGGGCTGCTTCAAAGCTTCTAGATAAGATAATATAAATATAAATAAATAAGAACTCATTGGCAGTAGTTTCCTCCTAGAACTCGTTGGTTGCATGTATGCCTACACTTGAGAAGCACATGCTTTAATGATATCAATGAACTTTCAGATTATATTCTTGTATCGGAAAGCATCTAGAGGTTTTAGATAATGTATTTTAGTGATATTGTAAGGCACTATAAAAAACAATGTTGATGGTAAAGGATGGGAAATGTGACGGGAACAGGGTCGAGGAGGTTTGGTGTACAAAATGTACACACACTCATGTTTACATGAAATTACATTTTTTTAGGGATTTATCATTAACACGTATTGCTAATGGTTCAAATTTCATAAAAGGTTAGGCACGGCTATCATCTTTCAGCAAAAACATGCTCATACATGTTATGTTTATCAGTGTTGCATACTGATAGGTTATAATTGGATGACAAACATAAATAATAGAACATACAGAGTTCAAAATTTTAAGCACAGAAAAACAAACATTAATAAGAAAAAAAGGAAAAGTAAATTTCAGTCATATGAGTTAAATAAGATAATGCCACATCAATAGTTACATAAATAAGTATGAAGCAACACTTAATATTGTCTACAATGTCTAATGATGAAAAGGGAAAACAATCAAGTAATAAAATTTAAAAAACGACTCAATGTCTGATAAGAGGGACTTACCTTTCTTCTGTTGAAGTTCAGCACATGGAACATTGCTTCTTTGGGCCAGAATAGCATGGGAATGACCCACAATGGTAGAAAACTATTGCTAGAATGGGTAGCATTTTTCAGTCATCAAGAAAAATATTTCTCAGTTAGAGAAACTTGATGGATGGCTGAGAAACAACCATTTCATTGGGCAACATATTTCTCAGCCTGAGAAATGGTAACATTGGCCAGAGGTTACATTTCTTCTAACAGAAGTAAAAAATGTCTATCTTTGTAATAAAGTGGTTTTCAATTTGAGCATTTATTCAGAAGTATCTAAGTTCCTTAAGATTTCATCATGGAAGTTGTAATTAGATGGTTGATTATGGCACTTTTTGTGATCAATGATTCGTCATAACAAGATTTTCTTGTTTGTGATCTTTGGTGTTTTATGGTATAGGCGACGAATTGATCTCTCCTTGCATGTGCAAAGGAACTCAACAATTTGTTCATAGTTACTGCCTTGATCACTGGCGCTCAGTCAAGGTGTGTTATTTCATCATCTTGAATTTCTCTTGTATTTTTATCATATATTGAAGGTTTTAAATTTAATAGTTGAATAGTTGATGGTAGCAGTTTTAAGTTTAAAATTTCTGAAAGTATATTTAATAGTTGAATAAGTATTAAGTTTTTAATACCCCTTATTTAATTTCCTAGTGAAGCCTTCCTATAATGGTTTGTGCTAGTAAACTTACATTCTCTTCTAGAAACATTGCTTTGAATTTAAGATCGTCTAAATGTATTAAAAACTTTTCATTTCGAACTCGTAACATCACTTGGTATATTTTGTTATCATTGTGATTTGTAATTTATGTAATTTATTTGATTTTGTAATTTATTTTCTATATTAGTTGCATTGAAGCTTGAAAATTTCATATTTCTGTTTTCATTAATATAGGAGAATATCTTAGGATTTTTTTAATTAGAAGTACTATTAATTAGAATTTTACTTTCATTTTTTTACAACATGGCTTCTTCCTCGAACTCCTAATTTTTTGAGAGGACCGATTTAGAGATTGTAAAATTGCAATCTATTCTCAAAAATCCAACTACAATTGGGCAGTATAAAGCCCATTGTGAAAAAATATTGGTTGATCTTTGTAGAATAGAGACAAGTTTGAAAACATATAATCCATTTGATTCTGAATCAATAAAAAAATTTATGGATTCACTAAAATCAAGTGTCTCAGAGATGTAGGTTATAATGAGATTACATCACGACTTTCCGATAAGGAAGTCGTTAAGAGGTCTTGTTGGAGTTTTTATGCAGACAAACGGAAAATAAGGGCATATTATGTAAACAAATGTTCATGTCCTTTATGTGCCCTTTGATTTATCCTAGATTTGTGGCCTCTCAAGGCCAATTTCCAAATAATGACCAATTACCGTTATACTTCATAATGATGCTACATGATGAGGTTCACTTAAACCTAAAGGTGAACTATTTAGACATCCCTAGTTATTCGGGGCAGGGGTGTGGCCGTATTAGCCACAGGAAGGCATATAGAAAGGAGGGAGCTCCCGAGTTGTTGACACACGGCAGCTTGTACCAAGGCCACAACCATTCTTTTCGGGCTTTGATGTCATAGCACCTGTTATTATGACTACACATGAGGTCGCTTATCGAGGGTCTTGCTTAGCATTGCTCACGAGACCCAATTGATCTCTTTTGATCGTGTGTGGGTCAAGTACCTCTGAGACGCGAGATACTAGATACTAGCGGTGGAGGTGCTAGTAGCACTAGTGATGCACACAACGAGGTATATGCTCGTGCATCTTTGATTTCCCAGATGACTTTGAGCTAATTCTGAGATCCCGCTTAGCACGTCAGCCAGGATGCATCATGGCTGTTGACTTGTTACGTGCGTATGAGGTGATTTCTTGGCATTGCAGCATTCCACTATCCTAGGGTTTTAGATTTTATAGAGCGAGTGGGAGTGTATCTTCTAGTCGGTGGTACTACCGCCGCTTCTACGGATAGACTTCTGTTGATGGGATTGTCACACACGATGTTCAACACATTTTGTTCGGTGTGTGAAAATTAAACCTTTAATATAATTAAAATTTATTTTAATTGATCATTACTTTACAATTTATTAATATTAAAATTAAACATGTACTTTTGTGTTTAGGATTTTGCTCAAATGTGTGGAGCTTCACATTACACACCATCTACCCATGTCACATACACACGCCTCTTGACTGAGCACAACATGGATCTTGATGTTCCGGTCCGAGTCAACTTGGCTTAGTTGGCGACATATTTCTTGGTGTTGAGGTCGTGGATGATAATCCCATACATTTGGAGATGCATTCCACGCAGAGGTATAAATACATGTGTTTTTAATATAATTAATATTTAATCTAAATTGAAATGTTAGAAATTAATTAACTTTATTCAAAAACTTATTTATCAACTTCTTACATTTTATTTATTTTGTTTCATAGGGGATCTATGGGATGAGATCTACGGGTAGTGTAGATACTCCCAACATCCGCAGCAGGGGACGATATCTCGAGGTAATCAATTGTACATATCGGTTATATAATGTATTGAATTAATCAAGAAATTGTTGTAGATTTTTGCTTATATATTTTAATATATGGTACATGCTATATATAGTTTATTACATGTATATTCCTTTTTTTTAAACATGCGGGGTGCAGCAGAGCGTAGTGAGGGGTCCGGCACTCGCCTCTAGTGCACGGAGGAGACTTCAGTGATCTTTTATAGATTTCAAACATTTTAGACATACTTTTATTTTAGACATGTATATATATTCATACTCATTCTAGACATTATTATTATATTTTGATATGTCTTAGACACGTGTATTATTAATATATTTTGATATATGTCTTAGACATGTGTATTTACAATTATGGATGTGAATATAAGACACCCCCTTATCTTTAATTTTTGTCTCTTGATGATATCATAATAGGTATATAACTAGCAATCGCATGTGTTTCATGAGATGTGAATGCCGAAACGGTATATGTTATTTGATTTAGAGGCATAGTTATATGAAGGTTGTTTCTACATTTCAGTCTTGCTCCTTGTCGAGATTCCTCATTTTAAACCATTGACTAACATCCTTCCAAATCTGTTGTGAGAATGGACCCTGTACAAATAGATGGGTGTTTCTCCATGCTAAATTTTCCTTTAAATTCATCAATATTGATGGAGAGATATATTTGTAGGGTAGGGATGGGTGAGTGCCTCTACTCTACACATAGTGGTATATAGATATAGATATAGATTGATAAGGCAACAACATCCATAGTTATGCTTGGAAGACCAAGGGTCTATGAATATCTAGATGGATAGCACATGCCCAGCTATTATATAGCCATAGCCAAGACAAAATGACTCCTATACCATTGTAAGAAGGATCCTCGATTGTTTTCCGAATCTTTGGAGGCGACCAGGACCATATATAGCCTTGGCCTGCAGAGGGTCTCGCTTCTGCTACTCGAGAAGCTGCATGCTACAATTTAGATTGTTGGAAAAACCTGTGGAGTAGGATATCCCTACACAGACTTTAAATTCCATGCAAATTAGGAAATTGGAAAAACAAATGGAGGATGAGGTTGATGGAAAGGAGGTTTTTCTAGCTGATATATTTGGTTCCCCACATTAACAGATGAAGTAACCAAAGAAGAATCAATCTTAAATCATCATGGAAGGCCATTTCTGAGGGTAGGAGGAGGTTAATCAGAAACAAAAGGATACCACTAAAGCATTTTGTGTAAACTATGAATCACAACGCACAGCGTAATTGTTTGAAAGTAAACATATATCCTTGTAACCCTGTCATAAAGGATTTAAGAGGGAATAAAACAGTTCCATAACTTCTCTGAGGATTTTTCTACCCAAAGAGTGCTTTACATGGAAGTTATGTTCATATGGAAAAGACCACTCCTGGACAGGGTTGAGAGGTTAAAGCTTCCATGGGTGTTTTAGAAACCATGAAGTGGCATTATCGTTCCAGCCAATGTCTAAGGTCACCCTGACCAATGAACATACCTCCACCCCTGTAACCTAGTTGGCTGTTGTGCTTTAATTGCACTGGGTTGTGTGGTTTGTGTTCAAGATTTTGATACGCATCAAGGTGGGATGGTTGGGAGTGTGCTTACGTATCAATTTCTAACATTTGATATAAACCTGTTTGTGCTCATAGTTGGCCTATAAAACCAATCTAGAAGACTCCCAGATTGGAGATCGTATTGGTAGTGCCCATAGTTGGCCTAAGAGAACCTTTCTAGAGGATTCCTAGTTGGAATAGATTTGCTTGTTAGCAGAGATCTTATTGAGAATATTTATTTTGAATGATGGAACAAATCTTGTTGAGAATCCTTTTCTGGGCTGTTTGTGATATCCATGGATGGATGGATGAAGTTATGTTCATATGGCAAAGACTAATCCTAGACACGGTTGAGAAGCTAAAGCTTTTGTGGGTGTTTTAAAAACCATGAATAGGTATTATACTCCTGGCCAAGGTCTGAGGTGACCCTTGCCAATGAGCATACCTCTACACCTGCAACCTATTGGTGGTTGTGCTTTTATTGCATTGGGTTGTCTAAGGGTTTCTGTTCAAGGCTTTGATAAGCCCGGTTGGGATGGCTAGGAGTGTGCTTACTAAGCAGTTGCTAATATATGTTATAAACATGTTTGTGCCCATGGTTGGCCTATAAAACCAATCTAGAGGACTCCCATAATGGAGATCCTGTTTGCAGTGCCCATAATTGGCCTAAGAAAAATCAATCTAGAACCCCTAGATTGGATATTATTGGTAGTGGCCATAATTATCTTTCCCTGAGAAATGGCAGGATTGATAGACATGTATGTAGAATGTGGAACCTTACATAAAGACATGTGAACTGTTTAGCAAAATGTAACTTATGTTCTTCACTCAAACATCTATCATAGATCATAGAATATATTTTACATCCAAACCATATTATACACATAAAATTCAAGCCCTCTCCGGCATAACTTGCAACTCATTTGCAATTGCTAGTTTTTACACACACTTAGAAGACCCACCTATTAACAATTTAAAATAGAACCGTCAAAAAAATACTTGAAACTAATACCTATCTATTAGTTTCATCTGGGAGCTTTTGTTGCCTGATGTGGAATGGCAAGAGAGAGCATCTGCGGATGCTGAATACAGATCCATTAATGGATGCACAAGAATGACACACTTGTGTTGATGCATTGAACTGTGCAAACTAAATTATCTAGCATCCGCCCAGGTGCATTGAATATTAGAAAATCACAGTAATTATAGAACAAGCGCTGTGACGGAGGACTCCAAAGTAAATGCTTCACGTCTTAGAGAAATTTATGATCACGCTGACACTAATCAGATCTATACAAGATAAATCAAACCCGAGCGTTGGATTTTACCTTTCATCCAAAAACATCTGCACGAGATTGGATGGAGCAGCTGTTGACGTTTTCTTCAGATTATAGAATCAAATCAGACAAATACTTTGAATATTCACACAATGGTATGCAAAGAATAAATACGTGTGCACGAACTATGGCGCTGATAGTATGCATAATTCTACAGAGATGTATACAAAAGAAACACAAAATAATAGGAAATCACTAATACAACCTTCCTCAATGTTCATTAATTAAAACATTCATTTCCAGGGGCATCGTAGAACAGAAGTGGTTGCCCTTCCATAAACTATCAAGCCATACAAATGAATATCTCGCTCTGATACCAAATTTCATAAATTTGGTTCAGGTTGCACAATAAATATCAGAGATTAAAACACTCAATAATATTATTTACTCCATTGTCAACATTCATAATCAATTACACATATAGGAGATATCAATCCTATAAACAAGTTGTTAAAATAACTCTTCTAATTAACAGATATCCTATTTTTGTGAGTATGGTAAAACAACCCAACACTCATGTATTAATATCATATTAACGTGAGAACTAATTAATTAGTTCCTAACAACAAAAATACTTCAAGGGGTATTTATACTAACAGGGCATTTCTCTTTTTCATTTCAATATTAATTACACTGGCCCTTGAGTCGTGTTTACAAAGTCTTCACCTAAACCGAGTGGGTAGCGTGCATCGATAGATGGTTCTACTCCTAATCCTTCTACATTACATAGAGGTTATAACTCCTTGGGAATTATGATCCATTGATGTGTTTCCTCTATCTCACCATAGTGTGCCAACTATGTCTTATAACCAAACTACCTCTTCTTTGTTGAAGCATGCCAATGATCTACACTTTGCCACATATGTGCACCAACTTGGCGATTATATTTTCCATAAATCCCTCTCAATTGGAGTTAAACATCATGTTCATACATGTGGATCCTTTGTGAATCTGCCCTTATTAGTTCATGCATGTGAGTTTTATGTCTATTGATGAAAAACTTGGTGTGCCACCCTATTCAAGATTTCCATACATGTTGATCTAGACTAATCTTCTTATCCAAATACACACTGATCAAAATTGGGTAGTATAAAAATGGTATGCACGTGTAGAGGAAGTTCATTATTCACAACTTAGCCACAATTCCTTTTTTGTAGACAAATATGGGACCAACATTAGCCCACATTATCCCGTTTTCTCTCCCTTGAGTATCCCTTTGTTGATATATTCAAAACCTATAGGTATTCTTATCGTAATAAGTCCTTGTGCCCCATCCAAGTGTCTATTGCCTCCTGCAAAATTTTCTTGAGATTGGCAAGCCACGTACCCAAATCTTTCAAGGCTTTGAGATTTTTCTTGGGATCCAAAAATTCATCCTACATCAAATGAATGACATTCTCCCCCTTAATATTTTTCTTTTTGAGTGTATCCTCCTCTTTGAACTTTTATTTTTGTACTTCTATGAGGTATTTCTTAATCTTATCCTTTTTTCCATTGTTTCCCTCTCCACATCTTCAATGTCTTGAAACATTTTTCTCACCCAAACCTTTTTACAGTATAGATTTGTGTTCACAAGGCATTTTCCTTTTACTGTTTAGGAAAGATGCACACCTATAATATTTTTCTTTATTTTGCAAAGCTCTTGTACTCCTTGCTGGTAAACACGACCATTTAACTTAGTTTAATAGCTAATTCCCCGAACTATTTGAGATTCACCATGCACTTAACTTTGCTCCTTGGTTTGTTCTTCTTTTACTAATTACTATGCAGGATCTCCTCCGATGCTTTCTCTTTCCTCCAGAAGCAAGTTGACTAAAGTCTCAAGCTTGTCAATGACATGTCCTAGGTTGAGTGGCACATCTTATTAGATCTCTCGTGTATTAGATAATATCCTTTTGATTAATTACAAATATTTATGGTCTGAAACTGTATGATTTTGTAGCAAATCCTTGTGCACTTTTTCTTCAGCTGTAAGATTTTTATTTGTCTCGCGTGGTTTCATGGTTAATTATTACACGTTGGATTCGAGAGTACATATTTTTCTGTTATTTGCAATGTTTTTCTGATTGACCTCTCTCACTATTTTTAGAAGCACATCACCAGTTTACATTTTCATCATCTGATAAGTATCCACGAAGGCTACCTTAATTCCTTCCATGACCTTTTACAATGGGGTGTGAAATCTAGAATTTGGAACTTTAAATTGGTTCTCATTCGTGCACTCATCCATGGTGATTGACATCGACTTCCTAGTTCTAGATGTTGTAATGGTGAGATCCATGTAGTTCAAGAAGAGTAACTCTTAACTTCTTTTTTTCTTTTTGACCCAGGTTACTCTACTTTGTCCTATGTTATAGCTGGCTTTTACTCTACTTACTCCATCTATAGACTGGCCTCCTTTTTGTCTTTTGTAGCTTGACCTCAAAGAGAGATAGAATTTTGGTGGGGGTGCCATGGGGAAACATATTTTCCACATTCACTCCCTCATATCAGATGTCATAGTCTCAACCATGAGTTTGATGCAACAAAGAATGACCTTGAAACATATAAGCCTCTTGACTATCTGTGACCCTTAGGCTATCAAACCTCTTGGCTTTGTGACCCTGTCAAACATATGTTTATCACAACTTGTTTGTGCTTACATTATCAAAAGATACAAAAGTAAATAACATTAATAAATATTGCTACTTCTTCCCAAGTTAACCAGGCGAAGAAATATATAATCTCAAATTCAAGCTTGTTCTGATTGCATGATATCAACATGGATGGACATTTGATCAGCTTCATGAATGTAAATAAGCCATCTATCCAATCTTTATGGATCCCTAATGTGATTTGTAAAGCCACCATCACAAACATTCCCAATGGGCATACCTGTGGGCATGTAGACTTCATTAGTACCATTTTATCTGGCAAACTATATGTTAGAGAAACATGTACCTCACTTATTTTAAGTTTTATTTATCATTCATTTCTTCAATTTTAGAAAGGCATATTTTTAGGTTAATGTTATCACCCTAAATGTGAAACTATGTATTGTATTTGAACTCACAATTGATTTAACATGCGGATCTCCATTTACATGACTTGCTATTTATATAGACCCAGTCCCAATGAAAGCTGCATTCTTGCTCCTAAACTCATCTAACTATCTAATGCAGGATAAGTAAGCTGTTTCTAATCTAAATTTCCAAGAACCAAAAGAGAATACATAAAATTAAAGCCTCCAACAAAAGATGCACCGAAAAGGAGGGTGTGAGAGTGATAAATGTGTGAAATACAAAGAACCAGTGCATACAAGAAGAGGATATCTCTTATGTTTATACAAAATCTAGCAAAATACATTCCTATAATATTCCAAGCATACAAATGTTAATGAATCCCTGATTGAACATAATAAATGAAGTAAAATTCTTATTAGAAAGATAAAGGGGGCTTTGAAGAATGAGAAATTACCTTGCATTTTCAAGATACATCCACAAACTTGTATTTTATGCTTCTGAAGGCACTGTTAGAATTACAAGATAAGGGCATTATCACCATCTGATGGGTCCACTTTCAAGGGCTCAATCATGGAAACAGTAGTTTTATGGTTGCTAAAGAAAATTCCCTTTACAACCGTTGCCCAACATCGTTTATAGAAAAATGGAAGGAGAAGACACTTTCTTTGCAATATTGCACCCCAATTTTAGTTTCTGTGGATTTGGCGGTTTTATACAAGATCAGATAATTTTCATGTATTCCCTTCATTTCTTGCTTCTGCTCATGGCTTCTGTTATTTGCCCATGGCCTTTAAAGTTGCCACATTGCATTTTTGGCAAATGCATGAAAAGAGGTTATGAAATTACCATGCCTCTTAATAGATTCCAAGTTTGCTTAAAACATTTTCAACCCGGCATCTTCTTTTGTTTCAAATTGATAAATATCTCATTAAATCTTGAATTTCTGATTTTTCTGATTTCAGATCTGATTTAAAGCTGACTTTTCGTGGAAATGCAAAAGTTATGTCTGCTCGAGTGCACGAAGCTATTTTTCATCCCGAGTTTTTCATTCGAGAATGAACATTCTTCAGCACAGAATATTTTTTCTTAATTAAAATATCTCCATTAAAAATAATAAATCCAGTTGTAGTTAGGGATTGCATTGATTTTGCCTTTCCTTTGTGAAAATCTAGTCAAAAGTTATGGCCGTTTGAATTGTCAAGCTTTTCCTCTTCTGGCCCATTTGAAATCTATTGCTGCCTTTGACCTTCGAACAATTTCGCACTTTGGCGCCCCTCGCGGCGATGTTCTGCCACTGACTTCTCTTAAACGGCATAACTGATATTATACTACTGTTCAATGCAAGTTCTTGAGCACCTTACATTATACTTCTTTGTCTTTTACAGCCTTTTTTGGGGTGTTCTTGTATGGCTTCACGGACGAGGCCTCGAAGTAGCTTGATTAATAGTGGTCTCCTGCATATAGTGTGAGTGCCAGCAATTGAGTTTTGCACAGCCTTATCCTTTTTTATTGGAATAGCTATTTATATTTTAATTTCAGTATACCGTCCCTCGCAAAAAAAAAAGTCTAAAAATATCCTCCGGCCCCAAGCCTTGATCTATTAATCGTTGTCCCCACATCCCTCACGTAATTTTGTACTCAGGTCTTGAATTGACCATAAAGCTAGAGTTTTTTTTTTTCCCAAACGCCTATTTTTTAAAGAGTAGTCCGGAGAAAATTAGCCATTTTTGTGATTTTTAGGCATACACCTTTCCACATTTTTTTCAGACACTTGTCTTTCCTGAGAGCTGGAGGAGTTAGAAAAAATCTACCCTCAATGCATTCCATGAATCAATATAATTGCATTTTGAATGTTAATCAAAATTCATCACCATCCACTACAGAATTAATTATAAGGAGCTAGAGGTTTTGATAAATAATGCAAGTTACAAATTCAAAGCATCTATTTATATAATGATTTAAATTTTGACCTGAAGGACTCATTCTCAACGTTAACGCCCAAGATATAACTAGGAGATATCTAAATACATATATGCCAAACTTGTTGTGACATCATATTTTGGTTATCTTGGTATTTTGCAGGTTGATTACATTGATTAATAACTCGGTTACCTTTTCCATTTTCCACTAATTGGTGGCAATGGTGTTAATCTAAACCATTGATCATTTACAATCTCCTCAAGGAAAAATTGGGGTTTGAACCTGTGATGTATGATATGGTTACCCGCTAACTCATGGTTCCACTCCTGACCACTTGTATGTTTACCTGATGGACCAATCTAATGAGGGTCATCCTTCCAGGACGATTAGTTTGCTTTATATTTTAAAGACTAATAAAATTTTAGGAAAACAGAGTTTTTGTTATGATTTTTAAATATGAATATCCTATAAGTATTGTTATTGTTCTTTAAATATGTTATCCTTCATCTTTAGAAACTTGATTTTTGCTGTATTTAGTAACATAATATACCACTTTTGAAAGGAGTTGTAGCCTTTTAGGAGAAGTTGAAATTGATATCTCTGTATCTAATTTGTGAGTTTTTCAATCCACTTAATAATAGTTGTTTGAATGTCCATTGGAATCGGTGGGTTGCCATGGGTATGGAGATCTAATGAGGTTGCAACTTTTGAAATATCATTTGGATAGTTGGATGATCTAGTTATTTTCCTTGTGTGTAGTTGTTCAAAATATGACTTTTATCTAGTTTCATCGCACACTTAAATCTCATTACCACCTAACAACTCGCAAAGTCCTGAAACGGATTGTTCAAACCAATATACCATTATACCCTTGAACACGAATCACTAAATTTTGGCAAATCTTGTGAACGTGGATAACCTAGTAATATACCATTACAAATCTTGTGAATGTGGAGTTATTTATGCATCATACGCTAGGAATATACCATTACAAAGCCTTTGTTACTATATGAGTTGGAAAAAATCTTCCACACAATCACTTCAACATTACATTGCCACAACTAACTAATCTATAACAAATAAATGAATGAACTCAAGGATCATGTACACAATTTTGTATTTTTTTTCTTATTCATGTGGTTAATGATGTACAATAGGGATCTTGTATAAAGCACACAACACACTATGTGGATTGAGTGATGTGATATATTTTTTCATGAGTGGACAAAGCACACTATTTGAGCATAAAAGAATAAAATATGAACATGTATACACCATAATAGTTTCTTATGAAAATAATACTATAATTCCATCAAAAATACATACAAAAATATAACAAGAAGATGGTCTTGGTGGCGATGGAACAAAAAAAAATGTATATAAAAAAATAATCATAACAAAGCACACAAGCATAAAGGTAGACTAAGACGAAGTAGAAAACCATTGAGAGATCTAATACCATATAAAAGTTAGGAAAACTCATCCACCGAATCACTTATGTGCTCCATGAATGCATTTAACTAAGCCACAATAAACATATGATTGAACTTAGGGAGCATTCACACAAATATGAATTTGTCTCTCATTCATGCGATTAATAGTGTACAATACGAACTTCTACAAATAATAAGGAATTTTTTTTATAATCACCATATAGTAGTCTTGAACACACTATTATTTAAATTCCCTAAATATGCACTCAAAAATGGTTTGTGCACATATCTCTCAAACATCTAAACAACCTCTCTAATTTGAATTAAATCGTAAAAAATATCATCAACTCTCACCGAGGTCACATGTTTAAATAATATAAACTAGCAATCTCACATGATGTGTGAGATGTTAATGCCAAATAGACATATTGCTGAGTGGAAAAAGAAATTGAAATGGAGAACAAAGCACCGTAGTTCGATCAATTCAACGATGAGAAATAAAAGGAAACCAGGTAGGCGAACAAAAATTGTCATAAAAGTGTTAATGATAGACTTAATAGCATCATTTACAAGACAAGGTTTGAACGCATAAATTTATGGAAAACATGAATTTCTAGTTGACACAAAGAAAAATGTAATGTTGCAATTGATCCATAATCAGCCTATCATGAGTCAATAAATCATTTTATACCATACATACTTCCATGTAACAACCATATCACAATACTTGTAAACCATAAACCATCTCACAACAAGTAAGAATCACAAGTATTAAACAACTTTATTGTATAGTGGTCTCCATAGTCCCTTCAAGTAGAAAATACAATGCTATCTAGCTTAATAGTTTATTACCAACAAGGTTTAGTAATTTATTCCATGTCCTTCTATATAATACCAAGTGGCTCTACTCATTGTTCAATGACTTGTAAAATTTTCATGGTCTTCTACATCTAGTCTCCATTTTATGCGTTTACTATTTGTAGTCTTCACCGCCGCAATTATAACCCCAGTAGCAATTATGTGATGGGTGTAGGACATGACTTATACTTACATTGATTAGCATGATGTTTTTGTGACTAGATGCATTTGGATTATGATTGGATTTTGTTTTCAAGATGATGATCTACACCGACTCATGGACGATTATATCGATACCGATATTATTTTATATATGGATATATCGTGATGTGTTCTAACATTGGATTTCTTCGCCATGATGAGTAGAATGTAGTTGTTGAATTTACGTTACTATAATTTTGGATAATGATGAAATGCATAATTAAGTTGTGATTTAGACCTAGAAATAATGATTGATTGAATTACGTATGATGTTAATAAATTTCATGCATATGGTTATTTTGGATATTTTGACACGGCCATGCAAGGCCGAGGGAGGTATTTTGTATTTTGCAGAAACACGACATGATCACAACATAAAGGGGGAAGTAGGGAACCAAACACAACAGATGTCGGGTGGTTACAACATTTGGACGTCAAGGCAACTAGTGAATTGTATTATGTGTTACCTTTGTTCTTTTATGTGTTAAGAAAGAAAAATTTCCATGAGGGGGAAATTTTCTAATGTGACCAAGGGGTAAGAATTTTATTTACTTGTTTTAACTTACTTTAGAGGTGATTTTATTTGTGATATCTTTTAAAATTACTTTTTGCTAAGTATGTTTAGAATTAATTTAACACCTTGTTTTAAATTTTAAGTTTTGGAGGGAAGTCTTGTGGATGTAATTAATTTTGATGGTCAGGCTCCGAGCCTTGTGTTTCCTCATGTATCAATGCTTGGTTTTGAGTGTTGACCACTCCAAATCCTCAATCTCGAATTTGAGATTTAGGACAATTTTGGGGGACTTGTGGGGCAAGTTTAACTTGTCCCACACTTCCCAAACCCCTTACTAACCATATCTATGGGTCGGGAATCCAAAAATGGGTTTATTTATTGTTTTGGGAAGGAAATATGGCTTGGAGTGCACTTTTCTTCTTTTTGCATTTATTTGTGCCTTAAGACACATGGGAAGGGATGGATGTGGAAGAGAGTTGTCATTCAATCCAACCACCCATTTATGGTGTTTTGGGATTTGAGTTGACTAAAGGGAGGTGGTCTTGAGGATGTGTGATGTGGCATCCTACAAGGAGCCACATCACCCTCACTCTCCCCTTTTTCTATTTATGGAAACTTCCTCTTGTTGAGGGGTTGAGGTTTTTGCTGAGGAGTCCTTTTCTTTTATTTTTTTGGGAGAGGAAAGAATTGGAAAAAGAGAAAAGAATTGGAAAAAAGAGAAAAGAAGGAGCTTGAACTTGCATGCTTGGGATTGCTTTTGGAGGGAGCTTGTGCAAAGCTTCTTGGTTTAGGCTTCTCCAATGGAGAGGTAGGAAACCTTCTCTTTTTTGTTGCTTTCATATTGTTGTTGATGCTAAAATTGTGAATAATGTATGTTTAATTTTGTGTATTGTGAAAATGGATAGAGTGCTTAATGTGTAGTGTAGGAGAGGTCTATGGGAAAACTCATGAGGGAGGCATAAGAGTAGTAATAGGATATCAGATGGAGTTTGAGAGGGATGCTCATCTTGGGTAAGAATCTTCACATTCTTACCTTGTTCTTCGAGGGAGCCATAAGAGGAGGGAGGCATAAGAGTATGGGAGGAAAAAGGGGTACTGAGGGAGGCATAAGAGTCATAGGGGCTTGAGTTTTATCATGTGGAGGGTTTTCGATGGGCATCTCATCTCAATGGGGAGGCATAAGAAAACTTTCCCATAGTTCCTTCTCTTGTTGGCTTGGATGAAAGCCTCATTGTGAAAAGTATTGTGTTGTTTGTGTTTCCTTTTGTTTCTTCTTATTTAGCCTTGAATGTTGTGAAGAAATTGTATCAGTGAAGCAAGTATTTGCTTCGAGTCGAGACCACCCTTCATTGTGTTGTGTTTGGGCTTCTGGGGTCAATGGAGGAGATTGCTTCTCTTCTCCATTGAGTTTTGGTCGGGAGGAGAGTGCCTCTCCCTATCTTGGTTGTGATTTGAAATACTTGAAACTTGGAGCATGGATGAAGAACACCTTGGAGCACAAGAACTTGTTGTTGAAAATGTTAAAACATCATGTAATTACCCACCTCGAGTGGAGAAAAAATGTAATATTGCTTTGTTTTCTCTAGTTTCATTATTGTAAATTTGTTCCACATGAAGTAGGTATGTCAGTAATAAGATTCAAGGAAAAGTTGCATTGAAATGATAGTATTTCTTGCTCTAAAATTTATTGGGAATGTTGTTGAATTCTTTGGTGGAATATTGGAAAGAAATTACAAAAGGAAATATATTAAAATTTTGTTTGGATACTTGAAAGTAATGTGTTGGAAAGATTGGAAAATAGTGCATCATCTCTTCTTTTATACTTGATGGAAGAACTTAAGTTTTCAAATGGCTTTTAGTATGACAATGAAACATTGTATGTTCTAGTTCTTTTATGTTTTCTTCACTTATGAATCTAATACAAAATCCATTACAAACTAATAAAGGGAATGAAATCAACCTATTTTATAATCCCATACTATGTTATGAAATCGTGTAGAAGGAAATTGTAATGCAAGACTATAAACTTATTAAATGTATTATCCAATGTTCTCTTAATGTTTAATAAGGAAACTGATATTGTAAATAGTATTCATATTTGAAAAATATTAAGAGCAATGGGTATACTAATATTAAATCACATCTCGAGTACGTACTGTTAATATTTCCTTGTATATTACATAGTATATTAGAATGACTGCAACCAAGAAATAAAATAAACATAATCTACGAATGAACTGTTCTTTCTTTTTTTTGATTTCTATAGAGCAAAGCACACTAGTTTTTCCTTGAACATTCTGGTCAAAAACAGACCCACCTTTATGAGATCCTTCCATTTTCCACGTACTGTATACAATATCTAGTAAGTTTTTCAATAGGAATCAATGTAATAAATTTCATCAGTCCCCTGGTATTATCATCGCTGTCCCCAATCGAGTTTGATAAAATCTCAGAGAGGAGAACCCCGAATTTGAGGATGCATTCGATATTGAACAGATAACAACATGGCTGGACAGGGCGCTGTCCAAAACGCCTTTCACTGTCCCTCAAATCGATTCTAATAAAAATCTAACGAAGAAAAATCCCGAATTTGGGGACGCATTTGACACTGAACGTGGAAAAGAATAAAAGAAAATAAAAATAATATGCGTAGTAGATTTCCGCATCGACACGTGAGTCGGAGCAGTCATATGGGTTATGTGGGAGAGGATTCTTAACCAGCCACGCCATCCGTTGCTTCTGACGGAGATATATCCCTCTACCACCGATGGAGGACCCTACCTAAGATAGGAATTTGCAAGTTTAATAAAAAAACAAAACGTTTAACTAAACCGTCACGAGCGTAAAACAACTGTGACAGGTACGTATGTAGTCTCCCTTTGCACCGCTTGCAAGAAAACGCGCATCATGAATGTTCTGATATGAAACCGATTCACCTCCCCCGTAACCCCCTCCTGAAGCCCGCTTCTTTGTGTGGCGCGATAACAGTCAACACCAACATGTAGTCCGAATTTGTTAAATGCTAGATTTGCAAATCTAGTAGACTTTTTTGTGGCGATGCAACTTGAGGGATTCGGCACGCAAAGAGGCATAGTAATTTTGGTAGGTAGCTCGAACCTCACCGTCCAACCATATACTTTAAGCAAATTTTGAAAATATCTCCCCGAGTTGACTCTTAATTCGTTGTATCAAAATTTCCAAATTTAGGTTAAGCGCTATATAAAACAATAGTGGTGATAGGTAGTAAAACTTCCAATAATGCATGCCATATTCCGTTAATCTTGCTCAGCCCACAAAGAAGGTAATTCAATTAGATAAATTTGAGGTTAATGTAATCGTGCAATTAGCCTTTGAACCACAGGTGCAACTATTCATTGATATAAAAATTGTGGATATACCTGAATTTTTTTGAAAGTTGTTAGACAAGAATTGATCGAGAGCAATGAATGGTTGTGACAACAAAATTTTCTCTGATGTGGCTACCTTGGAGGGAACTTCCAAATCAAATCCAAATTGAATGAGAAGCCTAGATGAAATGTACAATCGCAGTGTATCATCAAAAGAATGAGAACATTGAAGCAATGGCAACTAGCTTGGGCATGTACGCTTTGAATATAAAAGACTGAATACTCTAAAAAAAAAGAAGTAATTGAGGCAATGTCGCCTTTGTATTTTGATGGGGTCAAATATAAACAAGAATCTAGCGTGGAAGCAATGTTAATCAACCTGAAAGGTAAACAATTTCATGTTAATTTTAGAGTACAATTTCCCAGAAAAACGTTGCAAAATACAAAGCTCAAGTTATAGGGCTCCAATTTACAATTGAGTGAAAGGAAAAATGTTGAAACTTGAAAGTAATTGGTGACCCGGAATCAGTTGTAAACCAAGTACAAATTCAATTCCAATGCAACTCTGAACTTTTAAATAAATACAAGAACAGAGATTGAGATTTGAATGAATACTTTTGGCTTTTAAAAAAATTGTCATAGTGCCTCAAGAGCAATATTTCTAAAATAGTCAACACAATAGCAATAAATGTGTATTCTTTGTAACGCATTTCTACGACTATATATTAAAATATACCAAAACAAATTTGTCACATTTTCGAGTTGATTGTTCTGTCATACAGCATCATCGCTCAAGTCATACGGCCGTGAGCGTGGCGCCGCCAGTTTCATGCGTTACATTTTGCATCGAGAGCTAGGGGTTCAAAATCGGGGACCCTAGGGCACACGCAGAAAACGCAGAATAGAACATTCAACTTAATACAAAGCTGTCATTACACTTTTAAAATTATAAAGCCATAATGTTTGATAATTATAAGAAACAACAAATTTAGAAAACTAACTCAAGACCTAGAACAATGAACTAACTCTCACCTTGATCCGTGCAGAGGCATGGATTGACGAGGGGTCTCTTCATATAGACCTGACATACCACCGCCGAGTAGTTAAGCCATAGCAGCCCTTCTTCGCCCCGCTGATCTCGCGTACACTCCAGATGTCAAATGACCGCGCCACGCGGAGAGCCCCTTAGGGAGGATGACTTGCAGGCATAGTTTGGAGCCACGCAGATGCCTGTGCATCCCCTCGACACGGCTGAGGAGCACAGAGCAGTAGAATTTCCGTGCAGTAGTCCTGGCTAGGCGGAGTCACCACAGAGAGGACATGGGGACAGGATCTCGTGACCCAGTGTGACGTGTCTCTGAGCCCTGCATGAGGGAGGAGCAGACATGCAGAGACCTAGGATTCATCATACATCAGCCGTTGCATCATATCAGTGAGATCCTAAAGCCGCGACCATCTCAAAGATTCAGTGATACAGGGCTTTTAGGCAGAGGTTCTAGTTGGTGAGCCTGAGCGGATGCTCAAGCCTCTCGTCAGAGCTAAATAACACGAAAGCTCGTGCTTGCGATCCATCTTCTAAAGGATGGAGCAGGAGTCCAAGTGGAGGACCGAGGAGCGTAGGCTCCATGCCGACTCAGTAGACAATTACTCGGGAGTTGTTTCGAGGAGCGTTTCGTGAGGCAGTATTTACCCGTGAGATTTATTCAAAGAAAGACATAGATGAGTTTATGCGACCTCCGCTGCATCGGGCTATGACGTAGAAATGGCTGAGTATGAGAGTCAATTTCTGGACCTACTCGCAAGACGCCGACTATATGGCAGGATGAGGCAGTATCGGATTCACAAAGTTCTCATCCGGGGCTCCGAATCTTGGATTTAGGTGGTGCAAGACGCATTCACCGCCCACTGACATTAGCAGAGGCCGTGGAGAAGGCCTATATTACAGAGGAGACACTCTGGGAAGACACAACAAAGTTGTGAGACGTAGTTTGAAGCCGTATCTCAAGAGATGCAGGGGATAAAAGAGGGTCGGCAAGGCCGGTCACCCTCCTCCCACGAGGTGGACAGAGTTCAGGAAAGCTTCTATTCAAAGCACACCATGAGCAATACGTAAATTGAACGAAGTATGTACTG